>CM057004.1:37870231-38177798 GCA_029891345.1 Dryococelus australis
TACTTATTTTTCTCCCATAGAAAATTTGCTATGTCTGGAGTTTGTCAACGTCTCGGCGATAACAAGTGAGCACAGCACACAATTAAAAACAAACTCATTCTGAACAAATGTTGTCCTTCAGAACTACTTACAGTTTCGCTAAAGATTATATTGCTTGTTATGTAAATACATTTTGAATTTCCTGATTTTCTGTATACTTCAGATGGTAACATTGATGACAATGTATCATACAAAATAAACATGGAATTCCGTGCAGTTTTGTAACGTGGAATTTCTTGCAGTTTTGTCAGTTTCTGTTCGGAACTATTACTTTGACAATTTAGTATATTCGCATGTCAGACTAAGCTCGTAAGTAGCCTTACCTTGAGATATTCTGGTAATTACAAAAATGCTGTACTTGACACTAATAAGTATGGCTAGCTGTGCGCATAGAAAAGTACTGTCAGGGAAAAATGTTTTATTATAGCGATAGTATGATTATGTACATTATATTAATTTAATAAGCTAACTCGTCTGGTTTATGTAAATGTTATAACTTTAACATGATCTCGTGTATCTTTGCTACCCAATCAATAAACACATTTCTTAAGAGATGAATATTAATTTATGATGTTAACAATTTTAATATTGTACAAAATATAATGTGTAGGTATGCTTTACTTGAAAACCAAATGAAGATATGTTTATATTTCAATACCCGGCGGAGCGCGGCAATGCGAAAAGAAGGAGCGTACAGGCACAACTCCGTGCCTTTCTCAGCTTTCATAAATATAGCCCATCATATGACAAAAACAATTCCACGTGGTGTACTGCAGTTTTTTGCAAAATGATGTGCACAGTTCTGAGCAAGTTTTGAAGTACACAGCAAGTTTTATAAGTAACAGTATTAGCCATAAAATATTATTTTAATAACATCATGCATATCACGTTAAACTTACAATTTGTCTTATGTAAAACAATATTTTTTGAAATGCAAAACACAGCAGCCACATACATCAAACATGAATATTTAGCATTGCCATATTCTCCAGTGTAGAAACTAGAATTTGGAGGGATTGTTACCAGTCAGTTATTTCGTAACATCAATTTAAGTGAAGGCGTGTCTGTGGACCGGTGGGCGGGTAACGGGCAAGCAGCAGCTGCAGGACTTCCAGCGACGTCATGCGCCCTCGGCTGGCTGGCTATACACAGGCCTTACGGAACTGAGACAACCTCCCTTTACTAACCTTGAAACAAACTACCACCCCCAAAGGCTCCCACCCCTTCAATAGCAAACTCACTAGCCATACATACTCCATTCAAGGCAACTACAACTGTGCAACAGAAAATCTGATTTATCATATACAGTTCAACACTATACCGCAGAATGCATCGGCCTCACCACTAACACACTCAGGCAGAGAATTAATGGCCACAGAGCAGATACGAAACAAGTCATAGGTGGTCACAGCAATAACCTACAAGATAAACCAGTTCCAGCACATGCAGCATCACACAACAAAGATTTTGATTCCTGCTATAGTACCAGAGTTATGAGAGTTCTACCACCTTCAAGCAATAGCTCAGAACTCAGAAGCTGGGAATTAGCTCACCAATTCATAACAAAATTCAGGCAGCCGCCAGGCCTAAATATAAGATAATCTCAACTCCTAACCACACTCGTCAGCTATACTGGAAATTTTTCAATTTTGCCGTCCCACCCAAGTTTGCCACCCGGCCGCTAGGTTTACTACTAACAGTGCCCTTCAACCATACTGCAGTGTCCTACAACTTGAGGTCTAATGAAGCTGGCTTATGCCCGGTTGCACCACATCTTCCCCAATCCGAGATCGAATGATCCTAGTTCCAAACCAGGATCTAGTTTGATCTTAGTTCCAATGTGAAAGTGTTGCATCAACAAAATTTCATGATTCTGGATCTTCGATTCATTGACCTTGGTTCCAAAGTGAGAGATCGAGATCAAGTATGACGCAAATTTTGCTACTGGTTCGTAATATATGACGTCACGGAAGTACAGTAAAACCCCTCCATTACGACCCAATCCCGAGGTACCGTGAAAAGTTAAGGTCAAAAATTTGAGGCACGTCTAAAAATAGATACAGTAATCCCTCGCCAACTGCGGTGGTTTCAGTTATGCCCGGATTTGTTTTTGTAGACCTTTTCTCCAACCGTGGTACATGTTTCTATTACCCACGGTTTTCAGTCCACATGGGAAACTAGCCTTTCCCTTTACTGATGTTAGTGGTCACGCATTTCTTGTTGTGGAGGGGGGGGGGGGGGTCAGTAAGGATTCTTTGACCTTGTCACATGCTGAGCCTCTGCCTTACCTTTCTCGCTTCCATTATCCCTCCTCTTTTGCTGTAAAAACAGTGGCACTTTACAGACTAGTTTCTTAATCAGTGTATGTATAACTTCAAATTTAATTCAATGTCCCTTTTTTAATTTTTTTTTTTTTTAAGTTTATGTGCGCCCAAGCCTACGTAATATGCTAATTTTTTTTGGCTGGCATTTGTTTTTTTTTTTTTCTTGTGAAGTCAATTTCATGTGTAAAGTGAATAAAGTTAGGTAAGTGTGCGCAAATAAAATGTGTTTTTATGTTACCATATTTTGGCAAGCAAGGGAGGTGCAGTTTTTGACTCCCGACCTAGTCTTCGGCTCGTCTACGAGCCACAACAACGAGCCAGTTTTCAGTTCTCCCCCACGGAGTTCTGACCAGCCTGAACAGTCAGTCTTCATTTTCCCAGCACCCGCCGCTCAGGAACCTGACCAGTCTTCAGCTCGTCTATGAACCACAACAACAGACCAGTCTTCAGTCATCCAGCACCTGTTGCTTGGACACTGACCAGCCTGCGCCCTTAACTCTTCTATGCTGCAGTCTCCAGCACTAGTTGCTCGGAGCTGTTTGCCAGTTAAGCCCCTTTGCTATGAGTAGTCTGACCACTCGACCACTATATTAGTCAGGTGTGTCTTTTCGTGACGAACCCTGCTAACCTACCTCCCTATTCTGCACAGACGTGTCAGAGCAAGGGATACCTATCATTACAGTCCTTCTTAGGACTATTCCTGTACTATCCTAGCTTAGACACCCTACTGACGTGACTGTATATCAGCGTTATGTCTGGACACACAGGCAACAATAGGAGAGGGAATCAGCTTGGTATTCAAGGCTACGTACTCCTATACAGCAGTCAGTTCAACCGGTCGCCTCTAACGGAATTTCAGCGCGTTAGCTTCCCAGCAATAGCTTGTGCCGATGCAGGAGTTAGAGTACGTCACCACATGCTATTTCCGTTGAAAGGAAACAAACGTGGGCTAGCTCAATCCTTGGATACCTTATTTCCTGTAGACTTAGCACCTTGCTCCCAGTTGACTCTCCAAGGGAAGGGAACACAGGTGTGTTCTATCTACAAGTAGATAGAATGGGTGTGCCAACACAGGTACACTGACCTTGCACCAGCTTGTTGACTAGGTGTTCGCCAATATTTCCACTGCACATCCGTGCCAAAAATGGCAGGCGTACCCTGAGTTGGGAAGACTCTGTCAGGACGAAAAACCATGTATGTGACCAGAGACAGTGCGACCTGACTTCCAGTGCGTACTGCGCATCCGTGCCAGGTACTGGAATAGGGTGTCCACTCAGTCAACGGCCCCCACATGGTCCTAAACATAGATTGCTATACAAGGAGCCTGCCTTCCTTCTCTTGGACGGAGAAGGTGTGTGTGTATCCCAATGCCGTCTTCCCGAAGGCGGGGACTAAAGGAAAGGTTGAAGCTGACCTTACTTGCTTCTGGATGCCTGCATGAGCTATCCCCTGCACTTGTAGTCTCAATAGCTAAGCTTAACCCTAGGGAGCAGGCCCAGGCATTAAGGCACTTGCAGGATCCTGTAACACCAGAGGTACCGAAGTGTTGTTCGCCAACCCTGAACGCACTGGCCCAGCAGAGTATCTGTGGTGGGTAGAAGGCCACCTTAGCCAGCCTGATCGATGGCCCACGCCGGCCATTGCCCACTTGTTACCAGTGATCCTTCGACTAGCTCCTCAGCCCGTGCCTCCCAAAAAGCCTGCAGTTACCACAACAGCTCCACCACCAAACATTATTGCACACAAAACTACCACACTCCATCACCCAGGTATCCCTGTCAAGGCAGTGTCCCTGAAATGCAAGATAGTACTAGCTGAACCTGACTTTGTGACCTGCTGGCAAGCAACCAGGCCGGTCCTGTATAACGCATGAGTACCAGTGCCCTGTCAGGACTAGACCCCCCTGCATCCCCCCCCCCCCAGGAGATAGGAGCGCCCAGTCTAACACCTAAACAAACAGGACCACACTTCTGAGACATGTGAGTACTTACTCCTTGGTATGTCTTGCGTCAAAGAGACGGTAAGATCTCCCCTTTTTCTGGCGCCCAACATGGAGCATTTGACTGCCATAGTGCTGACTAGACAGCCACAAACAGATTGGCTATGCCCACTATTGCCGCAGGAACGAGGCACGAGCCAGCTGAAGCTCAAAGGAAAGGTGTCGGACTGTAAACAACTTAGCACCCACCCTGCCCAGCGTTTCACAGGGTAAGAAGTGATAGCACATTTAACCACAGAATTCTACGGGCACACACAAAAACCTGGGGAAGAAGTATAGATATTCACATGACGGAAAGTAAAGATGTACCGGCGCATATTTTCTGACGGAGACGAAGATGGATGTATTCATCAGATCACACGCATACTAATGCCTTGCTTCTGGAATATCTTACTACAACCCAAGCCATCGTCCATCGATGAACTTATGGAGAGAGTCTGGGAAGCGGAACGGAATTTTCAGGTGCAGACTTGATCTTGCCTAACTTCTTGAGTATCACACCAACCTCCTACTCTTCACCCTCATTGGATCTGACAGGGACAGCAGCAGACCGGGTTTTGCTCTTTCCGAATCCAAACTAACAACAAACAGAACAAAACATCCTTGGAAGGCCACCCATTCTCTGCCCCATGCAGTGAACGGTAGAGCCACGACACTAGGTACGGTCCTAGTGGGAGAGGCTTGCCGGCTGGGGTGAACTTCTCTCATTGCACACTTAGCGGTGTCAAGTGGGGTTACACTCCAGTGAAGGGGAGACCAAACCCATTGGGACAACACCATGCAGTTTCTGCAACCAACATTTTGCAGCTCGAGACTCCCTCACCTACAGTGGGGGAATCAAGAGTCGGATGTGGTGTTGGCGGTTGCAATTTGCACCTACACTTGCACTCCAACACGTTGACTGTCCAACTCCTGCAGGCCCGATCCTAGACTGGAGCCTGATGCCTTACACCCACAGGTGTGGTGTTCAGAAGATGGCAAAGAAGGCAAGGGTTACCTCTAAAGATCCACAAGTGCTTAGCATCCTTCCCAGCGAGTTCGGACTACTGAGTCCACGAGAACAAGCTGTTTTGCTGCGACGACTCGCCATACCAGCACCACCCATCATTCCTACATCAATGTTTGAGCCACCCGCCTATAAAGTGGAAGGATATCATCCCGTAATACAGGAGATTCAATTCAGCGAGGGGTCTAACTCAACCCCGGTAACACCTAGCTGCACCACGACAGTCGAGAGCCCCAGCACCTCGGACGCACACCACACACACTAGTCAAGCGCAACCAGGGCAGAGGGACCTACCCCAGCTAAACCACACCAGGGCAGAGGGACCTACCCCAGCTAAACCACACCAGGGCAAGATGCACCATCCCGCTTGCTTTAACTCAGTCCCGCACTCTAAGCCAACACCATGCAGAGTGGTATTGCCAGAGCCGGACTTCATACCAAGCCGGCGGCCTACTAGGCCAATATTATATTCTGGTCGGGCACCAGTGCCAAGAGACAACTAGACACCTAAAGAGGCGACTAGCCTAGCGTCGAACAAGTCGCCCAGGGACGCGAGCAGACAATCCGCTGAGTCTGTCACGCGTCAAGCTGATACAGGATTTTAAAAATGGCACATTGTTTATTTCACACACATCAAGTTGCCACTCCCTGACTTTCATAATTTTGCCAAGTTATACGAGACAAAGACAAAGAGTACTACAGAGATATTCAAAGTATAAACCAAAGCAATGACAGTGCTGCCTACGCACATAATTACGTGATCCCAAAACCTGCCAGTGTAACAAGGGAACTGTACCTTAACATAGACATACCAGCTTACAAGTACCCTGGGAGTTAATTTTAAATAGTTCAAATGAAACTGAGGGCTCTGCATACCAAACCTGGAGCCACAGGATATTTAAATGGGGACTCAATGTTAAAGAAATTCTTTCTCAGTGCATCAAATTTGAAGATAACTGTTTCAAACAAAAGCATTTCAACACAACTTTCTCAGCATATACTGCAATGTTTAGAAATTTTCAAAAAATTGTTAATAAGTCATACATTTTTGTAAAGTGTAAAATTTAACATTTAATTTCAGAAAGGAAAATTTAGACATAAAAATTGGCATGATGTTTTAATATGTTAGCATTCCTTAAGAAATGTCACATAGAACACCTTTTTTTAAAATGGTTACCTTAAAAAATTAATGCACTGAGAAAAAACTTCCTAACCATTGGGTTCCCATAACTCTGTGGCTTTTAAGTTTGGTAGCCGGAGATATGGGTACACACTACATTTAACTCACTTATGAACTGTGGTAGGTTGCTGACGAAGGCCTCCCAGAATGCTGGGATGTGCTGGCAAGCCAGACGAGAAAGAGAGTCTACGAAAGAGCTTGAAACCTCCGGCCGGCACAACAGCTGTGGGAGAGTGGCCAGCCACGGGGACAGGATCTCCATGCTATTCAGACATAACATGCCAACACAACTAATTACAATTACATTACAACAGTCATACCATACACATGTAGCAGTACCGTACAAAACAGAAACGCCTCGCCCAACCACCATTAATCTGTAGTATACTCATATACCACACAACTTCATTACTGTTTGTCAAAATAATAAGCCCTTGTCTCTACCATATCATCACACTTAGCTGTTTCCAGCCTGTGGCCAGATCAGCTTGGTAAAATGTCTCTATTACACACACATACACACATGAACAATCAAAATTCTTCTACTGTCAGTTTATATCTGACAGTAAGCATTGCTGGATTTAATCATTTCTTCAGCACTGACACAAACATTGATGCGTGATGTACCTGGGAGTAACAAATACTTACATGTCAAGGAGGCAAGGTTTTTGTCTACGTGCTAGATCAGGTGCTCCTATATGCCGGGGGGTCTAGTACTGACGGGGCACTGGAGTGCGTCCGTTATACAGGACTGACCTGGTTGCTTTACAGCAGGCCACAAAGTCAGATTCTGGTAATACAATCTTCCATTTGGATCCAACTGCTTTACTGGGGATATCTGGGCGACGGAGTTCAATGTGTGTGCATGTAGTGGTAGGCCGTGAGTAAGACATAGAAGATGCTGCAGGTCCAGGCTGAAGTACAGCATGAGGTACTGGGCGAAGTAGGGCTGGTAACAAGTATGCCATGGTCGAAATGGGTAGACTATCTGGTTGGTGGAGGTGGCCTTCTACTCACCATGGGTTCTCTTCCGGGCCGGTGTGTATAGAGTCTGTGAACAAGTCTCTCTGTGTCTCAGGTGTCACAGGATCCTGCAGGTGCCTCAAAGCTTGGGCCTGTTCTGTGGGGTTAAGTTTAGCAATGGATGCAACTAAAGCAAGGGATAGCTTGTGCTGGTGACAAGAGGCAAGTAAAGTCTGCTTTACCTTTTCCTTCAATCCCCGCCTCTTGGAATAGGTTATCAAGATTCACATAAAACACCCTCCTCGTCCGCGAGAAGGAAGGCAGGCTCCTTGAATTTCCAGTATATGCAGAGGACCACGTGATGGCCGTAGACTAGGTGGATGCTCTATTCCAGCACCTGGCACGGAGATGCAGTACGCGCTGGAAGTCAGGCCACGCACATGGGTGTTGTCCCAGCTAAGTTTTCCCAACTCAGGGGACGCCCGTCTTTCTTGGCATGGAGGTGCAATGAAAAGACAACCGAACACCAAGCTGACAAGCTGGTCTAGGATCAGAGTACCTGTGTGGGCTACTCCGTTCTATCTACAAAGTAAATAGAAAGGATTGCCGATCTAGGTGCTTGTGGGTAGAAAAGGCATATTTCGGCTCGTTTGAGTAACTTTCCCGGGATCACCTGCGTTCCCTTCCAGTGAAGAGTCGACTGGAGGCAAGGTGCCATGTCTACAGGAATGGAGTACCCAAGGATTGAGCAAAGCACAAGTTTTATATTCCGTTTTACAGGACGAACACGTGGTGACGTACCCTTAACTCCTGCATCGGCAAGAGCTATTGCCAGAAGCTAAAATACGTTAGGTCCAGTAGAGGCGACCGGTGAAAAACTAGAGTGGGTAAAGGTTATGTAGCATTGCGTGTTCAACTGGGTGCTGTACGTATTTCCTCTTCATTGTTACTCATGGTGTCTTATGTAAAATTACGTAACATAGAAACACTGACACAGCACTGGGATGACTAAGCTGGGGCTTGACAGGACGAGTCCTGAAAAGGACTTAAGTAGGATTTTCCTTGCCTCAAGCATGTCCGTGCTGAGGTAGGAAGGAGGGGTTGGCAGGGTTCATCACGAAGAAACACACCTGACTAACATAGTGGGCGAGTGATCAGGCTACTCGAAAGCACAAGGGGTAAGCTAAGCTGATCAGTTCCCAAGCAACGAGTGCTGGAAGACTGAGGCTGGTGTTAAACTGAACGTTCAGGCTGGTCAGCATCTGAGCAGAGAGTGCTGGATGGCTGAAGTTTGGCTCGATTCCTGAGCAGCGGGTGCTGGGAAAACGAGACTGAGCTCGCTTTGTGATGGTTTGCAGACAAACCGAAAACTGGGTTCGAGGAGACAAACGGTCCCTCCTTTTATACTACTTTGGGCCACTGCCCAATGCTTATTGGCTGGCCATAGAGCGGGGGGTTGCGCAAATATGACTTGCTAATGCGACATCACCGGCTGGCTGAAGGGTACGAAAGAAAATACAAACTAAATCCTATTAGTAATGCTATCTAGCAGGGGGTTAAAGAACTCGTTGCCTATAAGGATAATTATGGTGGGCCGGTGTATAAAACAATCTACACTGTCTAGAATGTCCATCCTACATGGTAGATAATACATCATCATCACAAGTCGGGACAAGCAGTAATGCTAACTTCGGAACTCTCAAGCAAAGCTATACATAGAATGGAGAGGAAGTCATCTAATCACCATTGTTAAAAAAGTATCATGCGTCAACATCACGATAGTACATACATGCGTAGTGACTCATAGTATTTCAACCAACACATTCTAACTCACGAACGTAGGATGCTAATTTTGCCTGAGGCACAGCCCAACCCAATGTTCTGTTTTTCTCCAGAGCTAATGCAATTTCCTTCCAAGGATGTAACCCTGTTAACTTTCCAGAAGTCCAGGGACGAGGGGCCTGCTTTGCGACTGTCCACGACAACGCCATTGCCAACATCTGAGATTCTGAGTATGTAAACCTCCTCACACAGACCTTCAATAGAGAGACAGCAGGGCATCGTGAGAGATGTACCTCAAACTGGAGCACTCTCCTTAAGAAGAAGGCAGCCTACCACATAGCCAGCTCATTATGATTTTAACTTTCTTATTTTCTATAATTCTCCAAGTCTGAGCAGCAGAAAGTAAGTAAATGTAATTGTTGTATAAGAGAAAGTTTTTGCATAAAGTCTATAGTAATTTTACACATTTCTTATTTTGTACCCGGTATTACTCTTTTGGCCTAGTATCCCGTTTGGAAGCTACACACGCTAAGGTGCACAAATATGCCATTATGAGAATTTCCTATACAAATATTCTTCCTACAATTAGTGCATCTTTACCACCTATAAATACGAAATGTCTCCAGTATTTCAGTTAACATATAGATTACAAAATTAGCACATATGGGGTACCTTGCATTTGTATAAATGCTGTTCTCTTCTGGCATCAAAATCAATATGCTTTCAAACAGTGATGGGAAATACAGTTATTTTGAAAGAACTAGTTCAATGAAAACTAGTAATGCATGAAAACAGTTCATGTGAAACAGTTCCTCTGAACTATCGTTGTTTAGTTGCTCAGGGATCATGAGGCCTGTTTGAGCAGGAAGCAAAAAGTGCAGGGCCCGTTAATGTTCTTTTAGGGAAAGGGAGGGGGGGTAAAGTGTTTTGCAACAGCATAGTTCATTACCTGCTACTTGCTGTTTTAAACAAACTTGGAGTGTCATAGAACATTCTAATAATATAGAAAGTCATAACTCTCACTTTATCCAAACATATTTTAAAAATTGAGTACATTTCTGAGTAATTTGCATATCATCAGATATGACACACAATTACACTAATTGTAAAAACTTTTTTCAAACATATGTATAAATGAGTACATTAGAACACACCAATTTGTAAATTTTTGACAATGTTTAATGTATAACCACATTAATTATCAAACTTTATTTTCTATTGTAATACGTATTTTCTTAATCTTTTTCACTCACAAAAACAACTTATACAACTTATATTGATCAATTAAAATAACTAAGTAAAGTGTTTAGTTTATGTATTTCACATTTGTTACATAAATGTGTTTTCAATATATATATCATAAACGTCAATTACACCGCATTTCAGATGTACGTGATATGGACTACTTTATACCTCTGATGTTAACAAATGATCACAACAGGCTGCAAAACATAATAGAACGATATTAAAGATTGCTAGGATACCCTTTCCTTCTGAACTACCATGCTGAGTTAAGAGATTTGGGCGGCTCTTAACAACGAGGTCTTGAGAGCCGATGAGGGTGAAATGAGTTGAGAATGGAGCAGCACCAGAATGCAAGGGTGGGGGAAATGGGAGAACCTCGAGAAAACCCACCAACCAACAGCATCGCTGGCACAATTCCCACGTGCAAAAATCGGAAGTGACCGGCCAAGGATTGAACCCAGTTTGACATTGTGGGAGGCAAGCAGTCTAACCACTCAGCTACTGCGACAACTGAATTACCATGACAAAGAACAGAATGAACTACTGTACATCAATCTCTGAACTACCTTCGGTCCGAGATATTCAAAATTGCTCCAGCAACCGAAAAACCAGTGACATGCAGTGATAACGAAGCAGTTATACCTCCGAGCGAAGCACTGTCAAACTCGATATTTGTCTTCAATGACACTGTCTGCGAGAAACAAACTTGCATTCAAGGTTACTTTATCTTGGGATGACACACGTACATGGACAGCGTGTACCTCGGCCAGACTTATTTGCACATACCCAAACAGATGCTTTGCGACAATGCTAATGTTTGGTGCTGTTTCACATGGGCGATACGAATTTACATCACGTTTACGATGATCATGATAATACCGACATGAATCTATCTGATTTCGAAGATATGTGTGCCTTGTGCTGGAAAGAGAAATATGGATTTTTGACAATCGTTAAGGACTGTCTTGCTACAAAGGGCAAGGTAGAGTTATGGGTTCGATCAGTTCATCGCTGTCTGCCAAGAGGGTTTGTCTGCTGGGAACCAGCAAGTGATGTCATCAAAACATCCTGCTACATCGATGGGTGATATTTCCGCAGACGATTGTGACGCCATAGTTAATGTTAAAGACAGAATAAGTGCAGTACAGACGGTTTGTGTGGAATACACTTGCAAGATGTTCGTATGTAGTAGAAAAACTTCAAAATAAACAGCCATCAGCTCTAAATACTGATGAACATAGAACTCTTGCTACAAAGAAAAGTAAACTTGATATTGGGGCTGAAGCAAGAAGGGAAGACGATCATAAAGACAGCATTGATGATGACAATGATGGCAATGATAGTGTTGAAGACTATGATGATTCCCTCGAAGTTTCCACACATTTCCCCAACGAGTTTCCTTCGACAAATGATGCGAAGAAGGCAGAAGATGTCGGTTATACTGCCTATATGTTTATTGAAGATCCCAACAAATTTGTAGACAGACTTAGATCTTTGCTTGAGCTTCAAAAACGTGGGTATTACTGAAACATGAAAGAGGAGTTTTGATAATTAGAGAACTTGAGGATTGGGGTTATATCATATGATGTGATGAACTGCTTTCTTCTGAAAATGTATTTACAAAATAATAATAATTTATTATTATAAAATAATTGTTTTTTATTTAATTTTGTTCATTGTATACTTCTATTGGCCCTGAAGTTTTTAATAACAAAAATATGTACTTAAAATACTTAATAACTTAAACATGTAGCCAAGTCCTACATCATGCATGTAGCTACAACACTGATTGGAAAAATATTTTTTAAAATAGGATGGAAAATTGCATGTAATTTTATGCCTATAACTATAAGTACTGACAACTCACTTGGCGGTGAAATCGAGAAATTAATGTAGTAGTCAGTAACATAATATGCTTGCCGACTTTTAAGATTTTTTCTCGAGTTTTTGTTTTCAAGGTCAGTCAAGGTCATGGAGTCAAGGTTGGGGTGGTCTGCATCTAATATGATGGTAGTAGTCTGTAATGTCATATGCTTTATGAGATTTATTTATTTTTCTCGATTTTTTGTTTTCAAGGATATTCAAGGTAATGGGGTCAAGGGCAAGGTCACCTGCATCCAATATGGCAGTGGTGGTCTGTATTGTAATATGCTTGTTGACTGGGATATGGACGAGAGGGTGGAGGCCTGCTAACTAATAATTTTTAACAATAATTGTTTTGGTATTTTTTGGTCCTTTTGTGAATTATTTTGAATTTGTCGGTTTAAAGGTCAAGGTCAAAGGTCATCTGCATACAGTATGTATGCAAGAATACTGAACATGGTAACGAGTGTAAAACGATGTTAAAAACAGACAATGATATGTAGCTTGGAAGACTAAGCAAGGTGGTGTCAGGATGAGTCCTGAGAAGGACTCGAGGAAAGGAACACTTACAGACACGTCCATGCACTGCAAGGTGGTTCGGGTTTGCAAGGTACAAAGCAGGGAGAGATCCTAACTATCATAAAGCAAAATTAAATTCCGAGCGACTAGCGCTGGAAGCAAAACCTATTTGTAAGCAAGGGCTTAAGCAATGGTCGAGTAGTTAGTGTCTGAGCAACGAGAGCTGGATAGCTGAAGCAAACTGGTCAAAACCCGAGGGACTGGCGCTGGGAACCAAAACTGTAGTGAGCGAAGGCTTAAGTGGCAGGCTGGTCAATTCCGAGGAACGAGTACTGGAAATGAAGACTGGTCTGGAGAAGCGGGCTGTTTCTCCTTTTATACTAAACTGGGCAGCTACCCAACTCTGATTGGCTGGCGTCACTAAGGCAAGGGGCTGTCGCAGAACAGGAGGTAGTGAATACATGACTTGCCTATCTGATGTCACCGGCCGGTAGAAGGGATGAAAGCAACGACAAACTATAATCATACTACTAGTGCTATCCAGCGGTGGGAAAAAGAACTAGTTGCCTAGGCTGCATAGTTATGGTGGGCCGGTCAATAAAACAATCTGCATGGTAGACAGTACAATTTCACATTACGTTGGGACAAATGAAAATGCATACTTCCAACTCTGAAGTGAAACTGACTCAAGGATGGAGTGGAAGTCGTCTAATCTCCATTGTTGAAAAAGCGTCATGCGTCAGTTTATGTATTTGAACTCCATACACACTACTATAGTTCCAGACTAGGGGTAGGTGGGTTGTTCAACATAATTCTCGCTGCACTACTCTAACAGCCACCCACCACTGATAATTTACAATACTGGGGAACACAAATATATCTTTGATTGTTGTTAGATTCATCAAAATGTTTACTTAACTTATTATGAAACAAAAAGTAGGTGCTAGAGTATGAAATATTTTTGTTTGCAATAAACTTTCTGAAAGTTTCACAATTTTGATGCATGATGGTCTTAGAGGCAGGAGCGTGTCTGTATCTACTATGTTTTTAGTCTATGTCAGGCCAGACACATGGACTAAGGGGATAGGGGGAGAGCGCAGACCTTAATGAAGCGGGGTTTACAGTATTTGGTGCATGGCCTTGATTGTGTCCTTGAATAGTCAGGCGGGTAGGCCGTCTGCTCGGCATGAAGTCTAGCTGGGCTAGGTTGTGCTTGCGGTTGTTTGACATTGGCAGGGACACTGGCTTACTTCTGAAGTGCCTCCTACTGCTGTGGGTCAAGCACTCGTTGGAGTGGATCCTGGTTGGAGTCTCCCGACCCAGCTGGCTGATGATGATGGCATCTGCTGGTTGACTCCGGCAAGTGGCTGGCTCCGAAGATGCAGGCAGGCATCCGACTCACTTTCTGTGGCTGACTGTGCCGGTCCAGCATCGTCAGTTGGTGTGACACCCAGTACCAGGGGCAGGCCCAGGCTGCTGTCCCCAGGGGGTACTGGACGACAGGATAAGCAGCTCCGGGGGTTTTCACTAAGGGGCCAAAAAAATTACGTAGCGGGAAGGGGACTGCGAGGTGGGGCCTGAACTGTTGGTGGGTGGCGTGAGCTCGTTCCCACGTAGTCAAGTACCTGAAGGCTGGGGAAGGTTGGCTAAGCAGTGCTTGTTTCTTGGCAACGATAGCAGCTGCCCATCTATCGCTTCACTCACTTCCCCTTCTGTGGGTGAACAGCATTTATAAGGAGACAGGTACTACAGGTCACATCCGCAGTGGGATGATAGGTAACCACACCCCTAGTTAAGTATAGCCCAGAAGGGGTAAATCCCTCCTCGTAAGGCCTGACACTCCTTCCGGTGAGTCTATATGCGGTGGATGGAATGGACTGACTAACAAGGGTGATCTAGCCTCTTCGTGTGTATTGCTAGTGGTTGGGGCTCTACCGTACGTTCGCACCAGTTACCTTTGCTTACCTGGTCCACAGTATGGGTGGCCATCTAATATGTGGTGTTTTGGGTGACATGTCAAGTCCTTTTTAGGGGACAGGCCGCAGTCCTACTCTAGAGTCTGCAAACATGTTTTCAAATTGTAGTTCCCTGCCTCTGCTTTGTGAGGTGAGGTCAGGAAGAACTACGTACAGTTCACTCAAGAAGGAACAGTCAGCGGTTAGACTAAGAACATGTTTTATTACGTCCAGAATAGAATACGGTGACCCGTACTCTCCTGCTGTAAATCAATGCACTGATTAACTTACAGAACGTGAAAGCAGAAGTCAGGCAAAAGGGGCATGTTGGCTTGAAGAGCCTGCCTGAAGAGCATGCTAGAAGAGCAAGAGCAATGAATTAGGTGGCCGTCACAACTACTGTACCCTAACTGAAGCTGTGTTGTCCTGGAAAGGACTTAAGGGGGGAATATGGGATGTGTGGGTTGATGGCAAGTGTCACTTCAAGTGTGGGAGGGTAGCAACCACTCTTCATGGCTGCAGCACGTGCTGAAGAAGTCTGGCGGTCACTGGTGATAGCTGGTGATTTCCTCACGGGGCAGAGGAGAGCAGACAGTGTAGAGAATCTTAGCATGACTGCTACTAAGGCGAGCTGCTGGTATCAATTGCCGTTCTGCAGCAGTGCAGGGCCCTTTATTCTCCTGGGCTAGGGGGTGTCTCAAATTCCTTCAGCCTTCGTACAGCTCCGGTGAGGTGGTTCCTCCCTTCATAGATAGAGCTGCACTGGATGGCTGGAAACATGGTTTTCCTCATGTGCGAGTGGTATCGGCTACTGAAGCTTAGGGGCAACTTCACTGGTTTTGTCGGCTGGTCTCCCTTCTCACGAGATTGTGTTAGGCAGGGGCGATTTATATAACTCTCTTTCTTGAGGTGCATTCTGCTCTACATGTGTCCGCCTTGTCTATGGAGGTAGAATGCTGGCCTGGCTGGCTGTCATTCAGGTTTGTATCTCTTCTGGGGCACGTGACGCGCACATGTTGATACAGAGTTGCAGCAAAAAACGAATTAGTGTAACTACGCATCACACGTCAATTTAAAACATCATGGTAACAGAGACTTCCCTTCCAGACAGCATGTAGCAATTCACTTCATTGGTGAACACACACACAGAGAATCCTACTGATTAAGGCAGTGGCAAACTGACATAATCAAGTAAATCGTCATAACTGAGGTCGTAGCACACACATACCAGCCTTCCCCCTTCTTGGCTTGAGTTGTAAAATAATTTTGAAACAACCAGCCTTGCATAATTATGTAGCAAAGCAAAGATATTCAACCCTACAACTTCAAAATTAAAATACTTGATTTTGTCATCTGCCCTGCGTTTGTCTACCTCACTTCCTTTACATTACCATCATACTCTGCTGAACAAGTTGATTGTGTTTCCCCACAAATCGAAAGGTTTAATTTAGGGTTAACTCCTCATAAATCACTTTTAAGTGTTTGGTGCAGGAAAGAAAAAAATTATTTTGAATGTTAGTTGTTAAACTTCAGACAAAATATTAAATGAAAGGCTTATGTTCAAAAAATTAAAATTGGTTCATACACACACAATATTTCTTATTACTGTAGTTATTTGCATTGTAGTCATTATGATTTTTTTTTTTTTCCTCCATAAATAGATGCACACATGTATTTTCTTTACTTTTAGAACAGATGCAGCATTACTTCAAATGTACTGTACATATGCACATAAATAAAGTATAATTCAAAACAGGTCTAATTAATGTTAAGTACGAAAATACTGCTACTATGATGATAGTGACAGTTGACACTACTAAAGCACCACTGCGTGCTGAGTTAAGCAAGAAGTATATACAGACTGTACCGGACGTTAGGGTAGCACAAGTTGCTGAAAGTTCTCTACCAACAGGAAAAGTCAGCCACTCCCCGACGTTGGATCTGACACCTTGTGTGGCACAAGGAAGGACTACGATTACCAGCAGATGCCGATAGCTCTAGAAGTTCATTCTATGATCAGTCAAGGATAGAGGGGAGTGGAGATATTTAGAAGCCAGCAACGAAGAAGTAATCAGCTCTTAAGCTGACGAGGGTGAAATAAGGTGGATATGGTTCAATGCTGGAATGCAAGGGTGGGAGAAATCTCCAAAAAAAACCTGCAGACAAGCAGTAATATCTCACTTAATTCCCAACTGCAAGAATCCAGGAGTGACTTTGCTAGGAATCGAACCCCAATCACCTTGGTGAAAGGCAAATACTCTAGCAGCTAAGCCAACTGTGGTGTCAAAATCAAGAACAGAAACAGCATTTTATTTTACTTTGTTGGGCTTATCATCGGCTCCTCGCTAACCCACATAGTCAAAGCTGGCACAGCATTCCATAAACTAAATATGTAACTCTGCAATGCACACTTTGTAAAAATGGACTAAAAATGATTAATAAGAAAACTGGAGGAAAGACATATAAATGCTACACATTGTTCCCACCTTCCCACAAGGTGAAAACGTGGATGAAGAGGAGGTAGGTACTTACTGAAGCCAGCTGTCCTATCCAAGGGACAGACATATCATTCTGGCCAGTCCCAACAATGGATGGGTATGAGATGGGCATGGAGAAAAGGCAGACTGCACATGTAGCAGGAAATCAGAACACCCTGAAGAAAACAACAGAGTAGTGTTTGCCACACACCTTTCAGAATCACAACCTCAGGGACCTCGGATTAAACTCTGTACTTCAGCAATGGGAGGCAAGCTACTAAAACATTAGTTAGCACATGGTTTTCAGTTGGAGGGGTGCAAGGACCCTTATTTCCATAAAACAAAGTGTTCTGAGCATGTCCTAGATACAAGTACAGTAGAATCACAATGCAACGAACACAAGCGTACTTGAGATTTTATACTTGATACTGAAAATACTTTACACTGAACATGTATATTTAATGGTACTATATCTGCTGGGAATTTGTAAGATGTACATTAAAGTGAAAAGTACTTTTAAGTGAAATACTTATGAGGGGCCATGGTGGCTGAGCAGTTAGCCTACTCAGCAAACCAGGTCCAAACCCCTGCAGGGTCACTCCCGGATTTTCGCATGTGGGTATCATGCCGGACCGATGCCATTGGTCGGCAGGTTTTCTCAGGTATCTCCATTTACCCCGCCCTTTCATTCTGCCACTACAGCATACTCTTATCAGTCACCCTCATCGGCTCTCAAGACCTCACTGTTAAGGGCCAGAAAAATCTATTTAATCACTCACTCCATACTGAGATTTTAATGTACAAGTATTTTACTTTCCTCAAACATGAAAAAGGTGAAAAAACAGACCTGTGGGGGCGGTGGCGGTTGACGAGCTCACACAGCAGGAGGAACAGCATGTCATCCTCGGGCTGGCGTAGGCAGGCGGCCGTCAGTGCACGCAGCACTGTGAGGGAGTCCACGGCTTCACAGCGCCTGTCCAGCAGCACAAAACGCAGCACTCTCAGCAGCTGCTCGCGACAGCGCTCATCCAGGACATGCCACTGCCCCATGCTCCCTGCACAGTACCAGTCATCCTATACCACCCGCTGCACATTTATGGGTATCAAAGCATAAATTAAGTATTCCGCCTGCCTGGCGCTTGAACTGCGCTGCGAAGTGTTTGAAATCCTGGGTTTTTCATGAAACTATTATATGTGCCCCCAGTATGTTTACCTATGAAACGACATCATACCTCAGAGGAAGATTGAATGGTAAAGGCTGTTCACGATAAAGTGAGCACTTTTGAAATCAGCATTAGAAAAAAGTCACTGCTCATGCCTGCATATATTTGAACAGGCACACTGAGTGACATACGTCCAGTAAAGTTGGTAATGATGGGTGGAAAATAGTTCCATACGTTAACGTTGAATTAAAAATGTTAGGTAACCATTTGTGATTAGTTAAATAATTTCTTTTGTTTTATGTTTATTTGATGTATTGGCGTATAAAAATGAGCAGATTTGTAAAATATTTACTTTTATAATAATTTCACAGTTTTGTTTTAACGACGCATGAATAAAGTGATGAGGCCCATGACAATGTTAATTTTTCATACAGCAGGAGAATACATCACATGCACACAAGTAGATCTTTAGCAGGGCTTTCAGAAGGGCTCATTTTACAGTGAACAGCGTATATTTTAAAGTTACCATGCATGATGTAAATATTATTTTGGAGCCCTTCAATACAGTGGAAACCTGCTTTTTCAGTCTGCTGTATCTTAAAACATACTAGCCGGATACAAGTCAACTAAACAGGAGCCTGTATTGAGCTTTGCTACAGACTTTTCATTAATCAAATAATACGGTACCACTGAAAGTCCCATAGGTACATGCAGCACTACGAGAACACTGTAGGCCAGTTCAGAGTCCTGTGCCAGATCTGGCACTCTCTCTGGTGAGTTTATAGGCTGCGGAGGTAGTGGGTCAGCTGACAAGGAGAATCTAGCCTCTTCGTCATGTGCCTTGCTAGTGATCGCGGCTCTACTGTATGTGCGCACCAGGTACCTCTACGTGCCTGGTCCACAGTATGGGTGGCCATCTAATGGGCTGTGTTTTGATGACGTACATTGAGTCCTTTCTAGGGACAGGCTGTAGTCCTACAATAAGTTCGGCAAAACCAGTATCAAATCCACGGTTCCCTGCTTCTCCTATGCAGGGTGATGCTTACCAGAGATGACTAAGCGCAATTCATACAAGAAAGAGCAGATGGCTGTTAAACTGGATACGTGTTTTAATATATCCAGAATAGAACAAGGTGACCCGTACTCTCCTACTGTAACCAAGGCACTGATTAACTCTCAGAAGGTAAGCAAAGACAGGTGAAGCGGCCTGGAGGGCGAGCAAGAAGAGCACAGAGCAACAAATTCGGTAGCAGTGATAACAACAAAACCCTAACTGAAGCTGGTGGTCTCCTGAAGGGACTTAAAGGGGATTATGAGGGTGTGGTTTTAATGGCCAATGACAAGTTTAGGGGGTAGGGGGAGGACAATAACTCTTTTGGGGTTGCAGCACATGCTTAAAGAAGTCCGGTGTTGTTAGCTGGTGATCAACTTGTGGTCTCATTACAACAGCTGAAGAGAGCAGACAGAGCAGAGAGCCTTAGTATGACTTGTGCGAAGGCAAGTTGCTGGTATCAACTGCCGTTCTGCGGTGGAGCAGGGACATAAATATTGTCCTGCGCTGGGGGTGTTTTGGGCATCTTCGTCCTTTGGGTAGCTTCGGCGGGGTTGGCGCCTCCCTCGTAGGTGGAGCCATACTCTGCTGCCATCTCTCAGGGTGGCTGGAAGCAGGTCTTTCTGTTGTGCAGGTGGTATCAGCTGTGTGAGCTCAGGTTCAACTTTGCTGGTGTGGTTTACTAGTATTTTACCATCTCACTGAGTATTATTTGCGGCGGCGAGGGTGCCCTAATATATTCTTCCTTTGGATGCACTCAGGTCTCCAGGCATCCACCTTATTATAGGACAAATAATGCAGGCTTGGGTAGATGACATTCAGGGTTGTATCGTATTTAGGGCACGTAGAGTGCATGTGATGACACGTAGTTGCAGCAAAAAAAGAAATGGTATATATACATGTCATGCATCAAGATAATGATATGTTATTCCCAAGCTTCTGCTTCAAGCCATGTGACAGGGACAAAATTAACTTCAGACAGACAAATATATCGGCTGCAATCCAATTATGATATTCTCTTCCATAAATTGTGACAATCTTACTATATTCAAAAATACAAATATATCTCACATAGATGTTTATTCAGGCCAGCATTTTCTTTCCTGTTCCCAAATAAATATAAATGGTTTAACCCACATGATTATGTGAAGTGCAAAGTAAAATAATGGTTAAAAATAATTTAAATTATTTAATTATTACAATCCAATTATTTTTTATATCATATTGTAGGCTATTTCTGACAATAACATCTAGTTCTTGTTTCAAGCAACCTACCTTTTTTTACTGTCCTCAGGATTCCTTAATACCCTATACTATTTTAATCCATGTTTCTGACCGAGTGGTCTTAAACATTTGGTAGGACCATATTTACTTTTTCTACGATAATATACGCTTGTAAATCAGAAAAAAACTTAGGTTTTGGAGTTAGCTCATTGCTACAATTTAAGCCATAATTTTCTTGTAGTGTAATAAATTTTGTGTAAAATAATTAATGATACACAGCAAGTATAATTTAATGTATAGTATTATATTAAATGAAAAAGTATTGTTTTTTTCCTTATTTACTTTTCTTTACAATATTGTAACGAGTTGGAATATTTTAGTGTTTTTTTATTAAAATATGTCATTTTATACGTTAAACAATAAAAAAAATAATAACCCATGTTATTTGTATCAAAACATAACGGTCAAAGAATCATTGTGTGAAAAGACATGGTGGTCTTAAACTTTTGGTAGAAACTGTTTAAACAGTACAATGGATGGACAGGTTGACATTGGCTGAGATTAGAAAAACCCATTAATATTTATTTTGCCTGTTATTAATATTTACGGGCAATTTTCACTCACTTTTGATACACCTGGAGACTTTAGCAGCAGGTGGGACACTGTAGACTGTGTTCAGGACCAGGAATAAGTAACAAATTGTCAGGTTAGCAAGCCGCAAATTCGCATGAGCATCCTTGTTTCCTGGTTGCTCATCTTGTCCCTTTGTTATCACTCGTTCTGCTTGCGTGTAAGGGAAGTCTGCAACGATGTACCGGTTGAAATCATCTCTGAATGTTATTGCAAACCATTTTCTCTGATGGACAAGAAACAATTTCTACAGTTAAACTCAATCACGTATGACAGCACAAAGAGGTGTGGAGAAAGACAAAAGAAATTGACAGTACTGGGAAACAATACACTTCTGCATATTTGTAACCATGAGCTGGAGCTGTGAAAAGACAATAACAACAAACACAATGATATAAAAGTTTATAAGTAAATGTTCTTTCACAGAAACATTTTAATTTTGATGGTGGAATCTATCAGTTCATTGTACCAAATGGTAACTGCACACATTTAAAGTACATCCATCCGCAATTACTTACTTGTTATATAGGTTTTGTAACTTTCCATTTATGATCTAAATACATGCTGTAAATTAATCCCATTAATAAAACAATGGAAAAAAGGACATAACATATTAAAATACAATCACACACAAAAGTGGTAGTAAACAGCTCACATGTAAGATACTGCAGTCTGGAAGTCGTCACACCTGCAACACACTAAAAGAATAAGGTAAACAGTAAATGGTGGCCTTTGGTATTATTATACTTCCAATTTAAACCTCTAGCCCAATCCTGATGGCCACCCCGCAGCACATGGAATACACCCCAAAGGCATGTTAGCATGTGTTTGAAAGATAAAATGAGCTGTATAAGAGGCCGGCGAAGGAAGGCAATGGTCAATGCAAAAAATACTCTGCAGAAACATGACATTACCAAGACCAGAGTAACCAGGTGCCTGAGCACAACAGGACATCACGTATTCTTCAATGCCTCTAACCAGTAATGTGTAATATTCTTGGCCACCGAGGCCCAATTTTTTTTTTTTTTCCGTAAGAATTATATTTCTGTTTGAAGGATTTTGTGTGCATGCAAAATTAATAACATTATGTAGACTTAGTTCTTGTCAGCATTTTTGCTTTTTGTTTATCGATCAGAAGGACACCATGGGAGGTCTCCTTACAGCTGCCATGAAGGCAGTTGAAAAGCAGCAGTAGTGAGGGACAGATGTGTGTCCCTTGAGGGCCTTCATCTTGGTGTGTCATCTGCAGAATTTAGTTCCTGGATGTTTCATAACATTTTGTGTAGCTATCACATGTGCTCCCACCGCTTGCAGACTCATATGAGTTGTTTTGGGCCGAACTACTGTGCTTTCAGCCATACACACATTTAGACATGTACAGGACCATCTGACTTTTAAGTTTCTTGAGCTGTTTGCATCCTGATCAGCGGAGATGAAGCAAGACTCATTCTAGGTTATTTCCGAGGAATATGCTTGTAGACTGACCAAATTGCCAATATTTCTTAATCAACCATTCAGACCCAGTGCACACAATTGTGTTCATTACATATGTGTAGGTAAATTTTGATCTGTTCTGCACACTGCAAACATCAATAACAAATGATCTTATCTATGAGGTCTTGAAAACACTCTACAGCCCTCGTCTGAAATGTGTGTTCTTTTCTAAGGTCAGTACACCGGACGCACGTTTAATAGTTTCGTACAAAAACATATGTATTTTGAACACTGCAACGCACTTCAAGAACCAGGTAGATGGACGTTTAAGAGTTGAGTGTATGCAACAATACAAAATTCAACATACATTAGTTGGAACTGTGTAAGAATTCAAAGTTATCAAAACCACCACCTCCAATATCTCTAGTATTAAAACTGTCACTTACCATTTCTTCATGCTTTGCAACTTTGTGTTTCTCCAGTGACATGAAGTCATACAT
This sequence comes from Dryococelus australis, assembly GCA_029891345.1. Classification (NCBI taxonomy): domain Eukaryota; kingdom Metazoa; phylum Arthropoda; class Insecta; order Phasmatodea; family Phasmatidae; genus Dryococelus; species Dryococelus australis. Next base: position 37,893,586 of record CM057004.1, read on the forward strand.
GAACTGAATGATGTCAACTATTGTCATCACCAGCTGGCTAGCTTCTTGGTTCAACTGAGCTGAAACATTTAAAATACATATATTGCTGAAACATTCATAGGCACCAATGTCTTGTCCCCACAAGAGGAACACGTTTCAAACTTTCTGTGACAATACCCATATTCATTCAAATCTTATTTCTCTCTGTCTCATACTCTGTATAGTATGTTTGAGCATGCAGTTATGCACATGTAACATTTAAAGTAGAAATTCTCAATATCAACACCATTTATAATGACCATCCTTACATAATGACTCATTTTTCAGGGACAAATTTGGATGAAAGAAGTAAAAAATTGGAGAGAAATGAGATCAAAAATAAATTTGAGGCACTTTCTATGGTTGTTACTGATGCATAACGTAAACAGTGCTAGAGAAAGTGCACTCCAAATGCACAACTTCACCCCGTCTGAATATGGCAAGCCACATGGGTAAGTCTCCCACCACTACTGGAGGCAGGACACGGGGTAACTCCAAGACATTGACAGGGCTTCAACACACCTTCCACCCGGTGCTCCTAGCTTGTACTGCCCGCCAAAAATGGTAAAAAACTGTAACGTCATCGCCCTCTCCGAAGCAAAGATATTCCACTTCAAGGGCACCCGCTATTTAAAGAGTGCACTAATTTAATTTGGTGCCGCAGGAGGAAGTGGACCAATCACTAAAGAGTCACGGCCTATTCAAGCGCCAGCAATCCCAAGACACTTCACACCAGGTGCCAAGTGACAGGCCTGATAAGCATCCATGGTGCATGTGTGCAATATCACAAGCTCCACCCCTAAGAGGAGGGCAAAGCCTCCCACACACCACGAGGTACCTAAAATTTCTCGCGATCACTATACAAGGCAGAACAGCCCGAGCCTCCAGAGTTGCTCGGGGTGGCTCGTTGGAGTCACTTCTCTCCAAGGCTGTGAAGGCCAGAGTTGACAACCGCGGCAGCAGTCGGTGCTATATCCCTTATACCCCTTCCTAAGCTGTGAAGGCCAAGTGGTACCCTGACCGAGGACTAGGCATCCTTCACCCACGCCACTAGTCGACAGTATCCATGACGCCGTCACCGCCTCAGAGGCCAGCAACTCCAGAAGACGCCTCTTCTGCAGTGCCTCCACCAGTGGTCTTGTCGTCCGTATCCCTACCTAAACCCAGCATCGTCCAGGTAATTAAAATATGAGTTACTTAAATTCACCATAATGCACCTCAAATCAATTAGCATAACCGGTGGCCTTCACCTGAAGTACGTAATTTTACGTACATCTGACTCTGCAGTAATTATATTCCAGTGATTGTATTTGTAATGATGTTAGGATCTGTAAATGTTGCTTTGTCAATTTTGCTATATTGTATTATCATTTCTACCAAAGATCTTAAACCATTAAACCCAAGGACTTCCTTTTCTGGCTGGTAAGTAATTGTGTCCCTGGTAATATTAAAATCAAGTCAGAATAACTTTGAATACTTAATTAATTCTTGTGCATGTGAAGTAACACCGGTGATCATGGTAACAGCCACACAGCACGTACAAGTACCATCAAGCTGTATTCTGAGTTTGGCCTAGGCACCATTCAGGGTGTTGCACTTGTCAATCTTCGGGGGAGCCCTTCACTGGGAACCCAATACAACATGGTACTTCAGCTGCTCATGAGATCTGCTGTTTAACCCTCCGGGTTGGAGATAGGCCAGGAAAAGTTAAGAGGCAAGACTCGTTGGGTCTAGTTGGATATCAGGACATACACTATTAGGACTGCTAATCATACTTGGTTTCACAGCACCTAAATGAAATTGGCTTTTGGAATTTAATTATTTTACATTATTATTTTTATTTATTTAGAATTCTTACAGCAGATTGGTCTCATGTGAAAGAATTACAAGACCGGTATCAGAAACCGGCTCAAACATAACTTGCGAATCCTTGAGGAGGAAATCAACAGCAATTCAAGTACTAATACTGAATCTCAGGATAGCCAATCACTTTTCTCCACGCCCATGAAGCTACCAGGTGCTTACATTTTGTATACTTAATATTGCTTCATTGTGGCACGGCCGTATTTGGTATTGAATCCACAGTACTGACATCTGAGTATACCGCAATACCTTCATACCTTCGCCTCCACTCAATGAGCAGCATGAGCACCCCTCCGACGCAGCCAGCGCCGGCCGCTGTTCCACAGCCGACCACCCCAGCCACGCCAGCAGAGCAGAGGAGAGTTTTGCCGCCTGCAAGATAACAGGTACAGCATCAGAGTATTGTGTTGCTCAGTGTTCCTGACTTTGTACTCGCACATAAGCCCACACCTTACCCAAGAAGGAATAGTCTCTTCCGGGAATGATCGCCACGATGCTTGTATCCAGGTAATTGAGCGCCACCCTCACCTCTCATTCACACTCAGTGTAAGAGTTTTCCTTCAAGATCAAACTGCTCATCGGGGTTACAATCACCAAGTCACCGACCTCTCATACGCCACAAGATATCTCATCTTGTTCACTCTCCAGGCAACGTGGATAGAACCCACTCATCGCTAGCCTTGGACTTGTGTGCGAACACCTGGTGGCTCCGTAAATGAATTAGTTGTGATTAGGGTACACCTCCCACGTGACACTCACACTTTGGCATAAGAGGTTCAAACCTTCATCCACCGACCTCATTGGTCCAGTATGTTGTCAATACTCCAGGTGTAAGGTGGGGCGGTACCCCTTGTTCCAGGTAGCTAAAAAGTTCTGTTTCATTATAACCGGCGTACCTCATTACTCGTTGCAATTCTCTTGGTGAGCACTGTCCTGTAGATAGCACATATCTAAAAATACATACCAGCCCCCTAGGCCACCATAGCTGGCCGACTACGCCCACCCTCCACCCCTCAGGTGGCAGAATGTTTCTGCCCGTGATGCAACTGTCACATGTTTGTCTTGCAATAGTGCACTTGTTGGTGCTCTCGCTCATTTGATTTCACACTTTGCTTGCGTTACTAAGACTTGGATTTCTTTTGGTTTTTGTTTACTGTTTGATGATAATTTATTATGCTTTACTTTTGGTGCTGGCAAGATTATTGATTGTCATTGTGCATGTAGTCAGCTGGCGGTGGCCAACTTCTTTCCCAGACTCTGCCAGTGCAACTTATGATTTTTAAGACAGAGGCAAATAAATACAGTCATTCAAATTGGTTTCTTTATAACCTTCAGTAATTAATAACTCAAACTTGGCACTGGCAGTGAGTTAGAGATGTTTGGTGCTTACGCATTATTTAGCTACAAAGGGGTTTCACTTATGCCCTTCCGGGGTATCAGTTTCTACAGAAGACATGAGTCTATTTAAATAAATTCATATTTCAGTAACAAATTCTTTGATTATCTTGCAAAACGTCACTGGAAATAAACTTTGCACTTGGTCACTGCGCAATATTTAAACATTTATGATGACAAAGGTAAGTAAAGTACACCTCTGGGGTTCATTTCATTCGGAAGACGTCTGACTATTTAATTAAAGTACCTAATAGTCCATGCAAAAAATCATAGTGATTTTATGCCAGACACTTGCACTGACTTATAGTGCTTGGTAAAACCTCTCACCACTCAATGTTTTTAACATTTTGGGAGACAAGAGGTGGCTAAGTATATGCCTCTGGGATATAATTATTTTCAGAAAAGTCTGCTTATCAAAAGTAATTTAAATATAATTTTAAAAAGTGTAATTTTAGTGCTAGAGATGAATTAACATGGATTCCAAACAAAAATTTGCAAACTTTGACATATGGGGTTGGGGATTAGTCAAAATCAGTCCAAAATTTCCCAAGATATTTATACAGACCTTAATGCCAGGATGACCTTATTTCTGGAAACTGCAAGTAGTTGTTTAAGAAAGGTTTTAATGAATTCCATGTAGGACTAAACCAATGTTTTAAATATTTAAATAATTCCAAACAAATTTTTTTTTCTGGTTATTTAAAGACCTATATTTTGAAAAGAATGAGGCAAGTACACTATAAGAAGTTAAAAATATGTACATCTTTATTAAAAACTGAAGTAGTGACCAAACACCATTTACCAACCCAGGGGGCGACCTCCCTGCTGGCTGACAGTGGAGGCTCAAGCACCTCCCTTGTCACCATTACTCGACGCCTATGAAAACATTCATAAACCATAACTAGAGTAGTTATATAGTGCTCGAGAATGTCATGAATAAGTGCAACCCTTTAAGGCTGCTGGTCACCAAAACATTAATAATCATGCTTTTGTATGAAATATGTATGTACTGTTCAACATTTAGACATTACTTACACGAACAGTAGTGTTTCCTCGCATAAAAAAATGTTAGACAAAACATTTTTTTGCATAAAGACATGTCAAAATCACTACACATTTCTAGTGTTTTTGGGGCATATAAATATTAAGAACTTATTAATAAACTATAATAATATAATTCATACTGAATCTACCAAGAGTTACTTCAAAAAATTTTTAAAATTGTGCTATGAAAGGTTTTTGTCATTCTTAAAAAAATGCTTAAAATATAAAAATTTTGTGCATACTTTTGATTTGCAGCAGTGTATGTTTAAAATTTGTTAAATAATGTTGCTAAAGATATATCAAAATGAATCAGCATGTCCAAAATAATTTACTATACTATAAAAACTGTTATAACTCTGCCTAATGGCAAGAATTTTAGGACTGCATTATGTGTTTAACAAGATAATAATGCTTTTATGTACACATACTGTTCTCATATTATGTTTCTCAGTGGATCAGGATTTGCAAATGTAGTTGATAAGCAACAGTATATTTCATGTATGTCATGTTTACGCATGGCTAAAAGCATAGACATTTGTAGAACGTCAATCATAACACTAATATACCATATAAGTTATAAATTCAGTGTTTTTAGTGGTGCAATGAACATGCTCTAGCATCTCGTGGGTATGATAGCCAAATCTTAGCAACGTGAGTGCTACGGCACTACACAATCCACAGCCTTATCCCCATCTGAATATTGCAACAGAATACAATTTAACCACACATACAAGTATGTGCGATGAATAAAAATCAATTTTTATTTCTTAGTTAAAACTTATCTTGTTATAAATAAATCTTCTGGCAAGTATTTGTGACTTTACACATTTTCAGTTCTAATTTAATCTTTTCACACCATGAGAATCTATGTTATTGTCCTTAATTTATGTGAAACAAAACATCACATATGAATGTTAGGCTTCCTCAGTAGTAAAACAGTTTGGACATTTTACTGATGCTAGAAGAACACAATCTGATAAACTTGGAAACAGAACCTTTAAAACTCTGGAAAACGCATATGAAAATTTTCTTCTGAATACTTATAAATACATTAACAATAATTTCTCCACAGCATAAGACTATTTAAAAGGCTACATAAGCATAAACCCCTTGAATAGACAGTGATATAGCTCACCCTTCTGATTAAGTGAGGCAGATGGCCGCACCTCCAGCCACGTCTCGAACAGCAAGGGCATCAGCTCCTGCGCATACACACGTGGATTCACGCTCTCCCCTTGTCCACTCTCCACAATAGTCCTGTGGAACACATCCGGCAGCTCACATGGGAGCAGGAGGCGTCCCAGGTACACCGGGGCATACAGTGGCTTGTCCCCTGTCCAGTGGTACACGTTGGGTCCTGCTGCAGCTTCGGTTGCCTCCTGCCGCTCCCCTCCCCCCACCACCACGCGCAAGAAGGCCTGCACGCGAGCCAGCACCTCCCCCCTCCACCGCATGGTGGTCTGGCTGCTGCCGAGGTCGAGGGTGAGCGTCCTTCCCGGCCGAGACTCCGCGCGCAGCCTGGAGATCATATTGAGGAAGCTGGGGAGCAGGTCAGATGCAGCAGCGGCAACGAGGGATGGGGCGCACGCCAGTAGGGTGTCAAACAGGAAGAGGGAGTCCTCCTGGATCTGAGCATTGATGTGCGTCATGGCACAGGTCAAATGCCATAGTAGGACTTTGAAGAATGGGGCTATCTTATCAGCAGGCACCTATCGCAAACACAAGCTCATCACTGGCACACCAGAGGAACAATCAATTTAAAAGGAAAAGTCAAAATTTGGGTTTTATAATGCATATACAATTTTACACAACAGATGAAAACATAAGGTACTTTCATAATAGTCGGCTTCACAACATTTGAGTACCAATTGTGAGCTTAAAAATTGATTTGCACTAATGGTCAGATGCAAACCATCACCAGTGCCAAGTATGATTAAAACCAATACAACACAGCTGTTTACTAATAATGCAGCAAGAATGGTAGGAAATAAGTGAGTGGTTAAACATGTAAATGTAATATATTTTGGCAATATTTTATAATAGTGTATTGCTGCTTTTTGTAGACACACATTTTCTATTTTTATACATTTAGTGCATTGAGATTTTGTTTTAGACACTGCTCATTTGATCATGACTCTGAAAAAAGTTTCCAGGGAGAAAAGAAAGATTGCTCTCAAAGTTCATCAAGTTGATACCCTGTTAACTTTAAAACAAATAAATTCACTAGAAGACTTGTGTCCTGCTATAGGTCAAAGGTGACAATGTCATAATGTTTTCTCAAAGAAAAAAAAAAACACAAATTATGTATTCAAATTAGTATGTAGTGTAACTACTGGTGCAGTATCCTTACCAGAATACTGGCATTAAAATTGTATGATCATGCAGTGTATGCATTAACTCAACTGTCAGAAATAGTGTCACTCACTCCAAATGGGTTACAGAATGGTGAAATGCTTTAGATTACTAATGATCATCCCCAAGTTCCAACGCCCATTTGCCAGATGCTTACCAGAAATTTTTTGATCAGTAACCATGCTGAAAACTACTGTTAAATACTAATTTTCACAACCCCTGGCCTTTCACTGACAATTCTAATGTGGCTTTTGCATCTTAACCACCGTGCTACCAGTTAACATTGCAATGTTGATTATGCAACATCTGTAGCACTGAAACATTGCTAATTTTGCATTACTGTGTCATTTTACTTATCACGTCACAGTTAACTGACTTAAATTTCGTGTGTATGATTTATAAACACATTATAACAGTTTATTGCAATATTTTACAACGTAAAAACACACTAGCCACAATAGTAATTCTATAAACTATTTTAAGTTAAAGTCTGGAAACAAACAAACTCCATAAAAATGTACACATAATAACACATACGTGTAAACACAATTACAAGAATTCATGACAGACCTGGGAGAGGATAGCCTGCAGCAACTTGAGTGCATCCCGCCTAATTTTTGTGCTCACTTCAAAACTATAAACTCCACGAGGGCTTGCGCCATGGTTAGGAAGTGGGGGCTCAGTACATCATCTGTGTGCTGCGACATCACCTCCCGGAGGCCAGCCACGGCCCCCTGGCGGGCAGTGTCATTGTAGTGCTTCAGACGTGATATCAGTTCCTGAACAGAGAAAGTATCCCTAGCATCACAAACAAAATCACACATTCAACAGGTCAGCTTCCACAAGAATATAGCCCATACGAGGTTATATATTTCCAACTTTTCTGAAGCCCTGCTAAAGTTTTTCTATCACGAAATTCCTCCAACACATGCAAACAAAGCTTAACTAAGTCTCGAAAATTACACCAAAGGGACAATGCACCGCATTTGTGCACACTCAGATTAATAATATTTTGCATGAAAACTATTTATTAAAAAGTTATTACCACTATACCCATTTTCTCCCTGGGTTTATTCATACTAATAAAAAATTAATAATAATTTATAGATAAATATAGGTTGACGCATGACACATTCTTGCGCTTTTATGTAGCGTACTTTACCGAATGACTTCACTCCATCTTGGAGTGCAATAATCCTTATGGGGCAAGTCACACCACAAAAAGAGTAATTGAGGCGGGACACGTGCCTACAGGGTACATTGGCAAGCCCCAACTGATACCAAAGACACGTGCTCCTAGATTTTAATGTTCACCGCAACTCACCCAGAAGCTGCCACGTCAACACCCCTCTCCGAAGATTTTACTATCTACCGAGTGCCGCAGACACCCTTCAGCTGGAGGGCAGCATGCATTCTACTGGAGTGCCGCAGCCACTAAAGCCTCCAGATGAGGAGATAAGATATGTGAACGCCTCCATCATAGGCGATAAGAAAAGGCACCCCTTCTGAAACTCGGAATTTCTCAACCCCTGTGAAGCGAAGATAGCTTCTCCTTCACCCTTATGAGGTCCTGCAAGCTCTGATTTTTAGTGCAAAAGGACTAGCAGAGCAGGCCTCAGGGCAGTCTGCTGCACCTTCACCACTGTGATGGCCGGAGGTGTCAGCCAAGGGTAAGTGCTTGCCAACCCTGCTCCACCGCTGTTAAGGCCGGAGTATCTCTTCAGGGTGCACAAGCCACAAGGCCCTCAAATCCCGTCGTTTTCAAGGCAAAGGACTCTGTGCGTCGGTAAGCCAGCGTCCAACAGAGGAACCTCAACGTCTTCAGCAGCCACCAGCTCCGGAGGATCACCGCCGTCCAGACGATCTCAACCTCTTCAGCAACCTCCAGCACAAGAGGCCATTGGACGCCGACACCAACCACAGGGTTCTGCCAACACCGCTCTCGTAGACCCACCCTTCCTCCTTGGTCAACCACCTTGGGTAACCCAGGTTACAATGACGACATCCCCTCTGCTTCTGGCCAAACCATTCTTCATTGCCCTTATGGTAATGAACCTCTACTAGTTAGGTTCCTTAAGAACACGCCCTTTATTAAATTATGAAATTAATTAATTTTGGCTTTAATTAAATTCTTTCTTGCCAAGACAGTTCAGAACATATAAGTACTAGCTTATATTCAGCTTGCCTTCACATGATTTCAATTAGAGATAACTGCTGTTATTTCTTAATTTACATTATTATTCTTTGTAATGTGATGCAGATGAGCGCATACAAAACACAATAGTATGTGTGACCATATATACAAGAAGGTGAGGAATTAGGCAAAATAACCTCTGACTGTATAAACCAAAGCAATGGGCACCCTTCTGTAAACAACTGTAATGAACTGTGACAGCTTAGGATAGCAGTTGGGTACAGAGTGTACCCCAGCTTCAGAGTCTTTGCCCAAAATTAAATTCCTTTTCCCCTTCTGCTCTGTGACTGTGTAAATTAGATAGCGTCCGAATATTATTAGTGAGAGTACTCCAGTGACTTGATTAAACTACCTGCGGGATAAAAATGCCCAGTTCCGTACAGGCTGCAGAACAGTAGACAATTACACTATTAACCCTTGTCCTACCATACCAGATTATAGTTGCATGTACCATTTATACACAATACTGGAGCACACAATCAGGTAGTTAGTGATCTCAATTAAATAAACACCAACCATGCTTTGGGTGTTTAGGATAGGAGCATAACTATGGAATAAAACCAATAGCTCAAAAAATTGCCCGAAAATTCCTATCATTTAATGGGAGGAAAATAAAAATAGTTAATTTTCAAAAATATTTGAATACTGTTCTCTAGATAGGAATTCAGATAGAAAAGTTACTTTAAAGACACAAAACTTCTAGTTGGGGTAGTGGCTGTTAAACTCCTACACCCAAGTGGTTTGATCTCAAAACTGTCTTTATATGCTCGTACGATTGAGAAAGTCTAATTCTTCAAAATTCTTGCATGAAAACTTATCAGTTCTAGCCAGTGGTAGCACAAAGATTTTACTCGGGTGTGCCATGGTGAAATTACTGGGAACAGGCGTGCTCTCAAGTAACACAAAATGGCGGCTGTTCTAAAACTTCTAGAAGGTTTTAAGTGTAGGTAAATATACGTGTCACTGAAACTTTATTAAAAATTCAAAAATGTTTCCTTAGCTGGCGATGAAGTAGACTTGCAGGTACTAATTTTCATTCTGGAATGTGACGTAGGCGGACCTCTCCCGCGGCAGGAATAGAATAAGGAGAAGTTAACATATACACGTAAGCTCATGGCTTACGGACTAACTGTCTAAATGAAACACGAGAATCTAGCTCCTGGCAACTATCATGGAGGGGGGCTTTCTCAGGCCAACTTATAACCTAGCGTGAAATCTCTTCACAACGCAGACTAGTAATCAGGGAGGTACTCGAACTTTCCCTACCCTTACATAATTTAATTGTGTTGCCTCTCGCGAACAACCACTCAGGCATGCAGCCTACCGTAGTCCTATCCCTTCAAGACGTTGACTTAAAGAGTGCTTACCTACCTACAACGCTATCCTATCTTAAGAAAGGTTCTGAACCTTCCAGCCAATCACAGGGCTCCAAAATCAAAAACTATCCAAAATGGCCCTACAACGTCCCCAACGTCCTAAAACCATGCAGTTATATGTCTTGAAACTGCTAATTGACAAAACAAATAATCAGAAAGAATTACAAATATGTGAGACCATAAAAAATGTATTAGTACAACAATAAAAATCTAGCTAATCTAAAATATGAAAATTCACAAGAAAATATTGCCATCTGACGCAGGCTAACAGCCAACGGCAGTCAGACCATGACGTCACTCACAACTCATATGACACGTGGGTACGCATGTGTGTAAAGAGGCCATGACATATACTTCCCTGTAACGGGATTGTTGTTGTTTGTATTGTATTGTATGTTTCTCCATTCTTTATCAGGACTAAAAGTGTTATAAAGTGTTTAAAATGTCTTTTCATAAATATTGCACAATGTTCTTTTCAAATTCAAAATGCACGCAGCACAAAGAAACAGACATTGATATTCAGGCATGAACGCCTTCAAAAGACAATTTTTTGATACTGATATTTTTTATTTAAAATTGCTTTAATAATTTTGTATTAAAAATAATTTATGAGCCATTTATTTTACGTATTCACATTTTTATTCAGCGTGCATAGCACTTCCGCTCGTGTGAACCCTGTAGGCAGACATAATAGATCCGCGTGGCCCCTACCTCTGGGCAGTCGTCCGAGGAAGCTGGCGTGGTAAGATCCTGTCACGTACGCACTTCATATTTTCGCACTGAGTTAGATTTCCATAGTTCACTTTATTTTACTGGTTAACCTTTGCTTTGCGTACGTTTTGCCAGACATCCCCAGCATAATGCTTCCGCTTAAATAAATCTTTTGCAGCCCTTATGGCTTTTTTAACTTAAATCAATGGAAGGAGGAAAGATGTCGGAGAGGCCACACGGCCCACGCAACTTTGAATCAAGCGCCAACCACCTATGCTAAAGGCTTTTGCATTGCAATTTCTGCTTCATTGCCACGGGCAATATTAAGGGTAAATTTATATGTATGTATTTCAGAGTTTTTGTCATGATAAATTATTTTACAGCCACACCACTTGTGACCACGTGGTTAACCGCCGCCAAGTCTGTGTTGCGCCATCATCGCACTTAAAGTGATTGTATTGATAATTTCTTGTGCACCATAATTTTCACAAGGTAATATGTATTGTTTCATTAAAATGGTTCTTGTAATTTTGTCATGATTGATGTTTTGTAACCAACCATACAATCAATCGCACACGTGAATATTTCTGCCATCAGGCACGCTAGCAACGCTTGAGTGTTTGAGCTGCAATCAGAATAATTTTCTGAAGAGCGCCATAATTTTGTCCGACTGAATTTCTATGAATTTCACTGAAATATTACCTTTCCACCTGCACCACGTGGCCCGCTAAGAACTTCATTTAGCGACATCAGCGCCTTGTACGAAAGATTTCATGCATCTGCATGTTTATTGTGCCTGTTCATATCATGCCCCATGTTTTCTCATCAATATTTGTGTAATTTGTATAGTGACATTATATTCGTCCTAGCCTGCTAAGTGTATAGACAGTCACCACACACACCACGTGGTTGGGAGACGCATCCCGATGAGTATGCGTTAGTGACGTCAGTAATCATACGTGTTAGTGCTCATTTGTAATTCTCTGTGTCCTGTCCCCAGGAAAAATCTACAGTCCTGCTAGCGGCTGTAGACCCCTTTCCTTGTGGGGGCTGTGTTCTCAAACACCACAGAGAAAATCATCCAACTAGGAGTGCGCTAAAATAATTACAAGCTGGGGAAATCACCCAATGGAGTTAGCTAGACACATCGAAAGTTAATCATTAAATCATTTTCTGGCACAATATGTAAGAGTGGTAAGTTAAAAGCAATTTTAACAGTGCACAAGATATGTTTCTATTTAGTGTCAAACCAGCCATTTCCCACCTTTTTCAGTGTAAAATGTTTAGTAATGACCAGTGTTTTGTAAGTACACTCGGGTGAGATGGACACACAGAACCCACAGCATCCCTAAGAACCCTGAGTCTCACAGTGCAGTGTCTAGGAAGCACTTCTGGCACCCACCTGTAGTAAGTAAATTGTGTCATCGTTCGTCTCATGTCTCATCCGATGGCATCACAGCTTACAAAATAATAATAAACCGTAGAATTTAAATAAAAAATGCAAAATATAAGTTATGTGTTAAAAATGCAAAATAAAGTATTCCCAAACGTCAGAAAATACGTGCGCTACACCCTTAAGGTCAAAGTTGAACATTAAAATAATATTAGTTATCCTAAGGGAAAGCTGGCAAATGTGTGTATAAAGCAACAAAGGCAGACACCCACAACTCTGTGAAGAGGCAAACAGAGTTCTGCCGTTCGGTAGATCATCAGGAGCGCCCGAATCACCCTAGGTACACATCCATAACTGGAATCGAGATAGTAGGTACCTCCCTACTCCATCATCGCTGGTCTCGGCTGGACTGGAGAGAGGAGTGCCTTGGCCACGTGACCCACTATAGAGACTTCACATAAACATCTCTGTATAAGACGACGTGACAATAACCTAAGCTCTGTTACACCGCTGTAAGGGCCGGAAGTTCCACCCACCGCCGTAAGGCCAAGCCATAACAACAGAGAGTCTTGTCTCATCTCAAAGCCAGAGTGTTCAGAAGTACACTATATGGTCGTTATTCCAAACTTCAGCATCATTTGTTTACTATCTGATTACTCATGCCTTATGCCAAGAAAGGCTGTGCAATTGCAGACAGTAGTTGAAGAGTTAGTCAGATTAGCCACCTTAGCAACAGAAGACATTACTCCTTTATTTGAGCTGCCAAATTATTTGCCATTTGAACCACACACATTTCATCTAGCGATAGTAAGATATGGAGATGCCTTATTAGGGTTGGACCGACAGTGGTTAAGAAATCCTCCCCACCCCCCCAAAGAATTACCCTCCTTCAACTTTGAGAAACACCACAGCACCCCTCTAGTGCAGCCAACACTGGCCGCTGTCCAGCCGCCACCCGCCGCAGCCAGCCAGCAAGGAGAAGCGCACCACAGCCTGCCATTCACAAGGTAAAGTCTTGGCGAAGGGTAACACTTGTGACACCTGATTTTGTGCCTGTGAGGAAACCCACTAGGCCCACGTTGTACACTGGTAAAGCACCAAAACGTAGTTAAATCCCCTTTGGTTTCTGAAATTTTAAATGTCCTTCGCCATCCTGGCTTCGTATTGGTCAAATTCCTCTTCAATAATAAAATTACCCAAACTAATCTTAAACTCACCTCTAGCTTTAAATTAGTGCTGACGTTCAAGGTTCCAAGTTCTTTAACCAGAACGGACAGTAACAAGCCCCACTATTTAAGTCTCTTGTCCCAACATGGGAAACACCCCGCCTAGCTGGCGCTTGTTTTAATTCCAGTGAGTTAAGTGACACTCTTAATAGAGGGCCATTTGACTTAATCCTTGGGTTTGCGCTCAACTCCAACCTACGTTAGTAATCTAGTTTAAGTGTGAAGTTCATGTTATACAACCTGTTAGCATTTAGGTCGGATTAACCTTACCGCACCTAACCTAGACAGAGAGGACACGCGACAAGGTAAAAGTTCAAATTGATAAGAAAGTAGGTACTTTTATGTTACTTTAAATCTAAAATGCTTGTGATTCATGCCATATTTAGGAAACAGCCAAACATTACATAAATGGGGTGATTTTTACAAGGTTTAATTTGAAAAGTGTGAAGATACTGCAAATAGACTATACTGTCATTCTGTTTATTGTAGACACAGCAGTAACTGCAGTGACCTAAGTATAGTGGAGCAGTTACTCCAGGCACCCTGCTCGAGAGGGGCACAAAATTTTTGGGTTTTGAAAAAAAATGGGCACAACTGAATTACTAACTATTGTAAATTTAAAGAATGTTATCAAAAAATGCATTTAATACTACATAATTATGTCCTATATAGGCTGTTTATGGTAAACTGACCACTTTTGAAAGCCATGCTTAAGATCTACTTGTATGCACACCGCGCATCCTTCCACCTTATGTAAAATTAACATTGCCACGGGTCTCACCACTTTATTTATGCGTTGGTCAAGTGAAACTGTGAAATTATAAGAAAAGTAAATATTTTACAAATCTGCACATTTTTACACTCTGATGCATTAAAAAAAACATTAGGCAAAAGAAATAACTTAAGTTATCACAAATGGTCACCTAACACTTTTTATTCGACGTTAAGATATGGAACTACTTACCATCCATCGTTACCAACATTACTGGGCGTATGTCACTCATTGTGCCCGTTAAAATATATGCAGGTATGGCCAGAGAATTTTTCAAAGGTTAGTTCAAAAGTGCTCACTTGATCGTGGACAGCCTTAAGTGATTTTACTTTCTTGTTTGGCCAGCTAGTTTTTAAACATTGAGGGCATGGTAGGAATTCTCTGCCTCGCACTTCCATGTGGAGTCTTACCGAAAACTGTAACTTAATCAGCATTATTCGAGAATTCACTATATATAATAAATGTGTATGGGGATGGACCCAGGGCGAGGCAACACCCTCCGAGTGACGGGCTTTCCAGCTGGGACCCATAGGTGCCCGTCGTCCCTGAACATGACATGAAATGAGACCCTAGGATGGAGCGGCGCTGGAAGGCAAGGGCAGGGAAACGGGAGTACCCCGAGAAAACCCGCCAGCAAGCGGCATCGTCCAGCACAATTCCCACATGCGCCACCGCTGCCCCAAGAATTCACTAACATTCAGAAAATAAGAGACCAAGGATATGATGAGGCAGCAATGTGGGTGATATCTACAGAGACCTTCAAGCTAGAACAAAAAATGAAAATTCATTAGCTAGACGTGTGCAATGCTGTGCTCATGCCTTCAACCTAGTAGACCCTAAGTAATAACTGTTTCCAATATTCCTAACATTTTTAGACTACCTTTAGTATCTCCACAAATACATTAGTTCTGTTTTTAAGAGTTTAAATATAAAAAATGACTATCTTGAGCAGGAGTGAAGATGGAGCAGTGGCAGAAAACAAGGAGTTGTTGAAACTGGATTGCCCAAAGAAAATCCACTGGCCAACAACAATGTTTTCCACTTTTCTTGGAAATTCACAAATCAGGCTGACCACAAAAGGAATTGAATCTGGTTCGCCTTGTAGGGATCCCCATAGTCTGAACAACTACACCACGGTAGCCCCTTTTTTGACATTTTTGTTTTTGATCGCTAATTATGAAGAATTGTGGCTGATCTGAGGGACATGTTGGAGAGATACGAAATATATATATAACACAGTAGACTGTATAAGATGCTGGCAATTTATATATATATATATCTCTGTGTGTGTGTTCGACTTTTGCACAGCTTGCCACATTGAAAAATTGCCAGCATCTTATATATTCTACTGTCTTCAAAAAATTTATATTGTACCAGGTGCTACGATGCGTTGTTTACGATATGTTGTTTATATGATTTTCATTCTATAATGCCAAACTGCAATGAGCAAATACCAAACAAAAAATGCAAAATTAGGATAGCCATTCCATATTAGTATAGATGCAGATTTTGCATTGTACAGATTGTAGTGTGCGCTTTCATGGTTCTTTTCTAATTTCACCATGTGAAGTGTTATATCTAAATAGTGTGTGGAAGTTCAAGTGTATCAGGAGCTGAGAAACATTACATTTAATTGTGAATATGTCCAATTTTTGAGTAACAACCAATGACTAGCATTGTCTTGTCTTATAATAATGTAAAGAAATTCATTAATGTTTATCAGTACTGGGAGCCAAGACGGAAATCCACAAGCGAAGCGATTCAAGTTCGAGCACAGGCACAGACTCAGAGGCCACAACGAAACGTGTGTTCTTCCGTTTCTCAGATAAAAACTACAATTACTAACTGGCCAACTATATTTTTACGGCAAACGAGGTGTTACATAGTGCCAACTTCAATACGAGCGGCAGGGTGCCACTCACAGAATGATGAGTGGAGGGGAATTGGGGGCGCTGCTAGACTATATAATCGGGGTCACCAGAGTGTTGGCTTCCTTATACTTCTTTACACTCCGTGTCACCGACGGCGCAGGGTGCTGCCGCCGCTGACTGACTTCGAGCTCCGGTGGCACTTATTCCACAGATGCAACGTAAGCAATGCTTACCCTATACATATTGAAAATGTTTGATCCTTTATAGTGTTCGCCTTAAACTTTAAATTTAAACCCATTTAATCCTGAGTTTCCCATTTCCGACTAGAGAAACAGAGTTTTCGTAACTCTCATACTGTACACACGTGTTGCTATCTAGTATTTATTTCCACAAACGGGAGCAATGAATCAAATTCGCAAACAAATTACCCTTCCGCGTTCCTTCTGCAGATTACACAGTGTTTGTGTATTCCAGTCCTGCATTTTTCCTTGGAAAGTGGATGAAAGTGTTCGGAAAAACTGAAGTTTTCTTATAATTTGTAATATGTTCTCTAAATAATATTCTGTGTAATTATTATTGCATTCATTTCTTTTCTGTTTTATAACTAATGTTAGGTATTATAAAACGGTAAATACCGCTACATGTGGAGGGCAAGCAAAGTTGGAAGTTGCGATTGCTAGTAGACATGAAAATTGGAACCACAGCCTGGCACTAGCAAATGTTATCTAAAACACTCAAATATGTGCGGCTATAAAATTGCTTATCCTGTAAAAAAACTCACTACACTCTACTTTGTTAACAGTAACTGAACTGGTTGTGGACAGTAATTATTTTCCATTACAGCGAACCTTTAGATCATGTAACAATTGTAAGTATTAAAATAAGGTGCCATGCAATTTTCTTAAGAATTGTTGGCCAGCCACACGGTTAGAGGAAAGTTGTGTGCTGCCTTTATTTGTAAATGGACAAACGGTTACTTAATTATATTACACTGTACGAATGCAACACAATTTTTTGTGTAATGTTGTCAACATTCCTGCTGTTTTCTATTGCAAAACTTAGGTTTTTTTTTTTTTTTTTTGTTGCCAATATTGGTGAGGGTAGTAGGTTTTTGTATTTCACTTATTAGAAGTTTACAGCTGTTGGGATTTTGTGCCAACTGTCAAATAGCTTCAGAAGAAAAGTTCATTCACACAAAATCTGTGCCACTCTGATTCCCAAAGTGCAAAGCTGTCGCAAAATGCGGAGGGCACTCTGATTTACCTCCTTCATACATTTTTATGTACATACGTAGTATGAAGCTGGTAAGATTGTATTTGTATGAAGTAGGTAAAATTGTACAAAGTAGGTAAACGGGTGTGCTCTCCGAACTATCATTCTTGCTCCAGGAAGCAGTGTGTCACAGATTTTACACAAAATCCACTTTTTTGTAGAGCCATTTATAAACAGTTTTTTCATCATCTTCATGCATTTTGGCATTTCTTGTGGTGTTATTTACTCAATTTTTCGTGACTTTTAGCCCATAATTTTCCTGATCTTCATGGCCCTTACCACTATTGTAATTCATTGTATGTAATACAAATCAAACAATATGCCAAACCAATTATGATTCAGCATCTTTAATACTGTCAATATATCATTTTACAGAATATTCTTTTAATTTTTTTTTTGGAAAAACCCTTATTCCTCATAATTACCCACATGGACTATTTAATTTGAATGGTTCACAAAAATGAATCAATCAATTAGTCCATCTGCAGTTCACATAGATCACTGTAAAGGGGTGCCTAAATTGTTTGGTATTTTTTGAAGTATTAATTATTAACACATTTTACATAATATATAACGCTGTCTTAACATTTGTGGTATAAAACACTTATTACTTTGAAGAAGAAAAAATGACACTCATTCATATAATACACAAGGCATGGTAGATTTAAATCTAACGAGTAACGATCCAATACTACTAGAAAGAGGTGCATATGTCTCAGGAGTAAAGTTATTTCATGAACTTACAACTGTTATCAAGGAACTTAGCAGGGTCAAACTAACTGAACTTAAAATTTCACTAAAAAAATCCCTATTATGGGTTCCGTCTGGCTGGGGCAGAATAGCGCTGCGGTGTGAATTTTATGCCGTTCTTGCACCAAAGTTGGGTGGTGGGGGTAGGAACTACAATGCTAGAGTTTTCTATCTCCGTTTCTCGCTACCCCCCCCCCCCCCACTCTCATAGCTGCGACACCCCACCTGTCCCTGCAAGTTGTCACCATCCCAGCCCCTCGACCCCTAGCGATACGGCCAGCTTCTTGAATTCTCCAGCCCCAACACTTGCGTGCCTCACTCCGTACTGGAAATGAACAAAACTGTTGCGTGCACATAGCAACATGTAATTGGGAATGCTACTTTTTCATACCTGCGAAGTATACTTATAACTTTTTTTTTCCCCCATGGGATACGTTATCCTTTTGAGTTTGTCCTAGGTTCCACTACGAGTAATGTCATGGTAGTTTGTACTTAGGCTAAATGTCCGGCGATTCTAAAATCAGGGATATAGTAGCGGAAGACTTCTTAATGCTAGGTTTTGTTATGTGCACGACTGCCTACATGTACCAGTTAACCACAAGCCAAACACATTACCGGCAAAACCACAGATACTGGGTGCACCCAGTGAATTCAAAAAGGGAACATGAAAATGAATTTGCAACTCTGTTTTCCTATATTCGCACACTGAGTCATGACCAGTTGTTTAGTTACACATGGCTGGAAGCCTGGCAGTTTGAGGAGTTGTTGGACAAATTGCAACCTTCGCTCATGAAGAAGAGTAATTACAAACCATTGTCCCCAGTATTTTGTCTTGCCTTGACACTGAAAAAAGTTTCTCATATATATTAAAATTATATTTTCTGTTGTGATATGTTTTTGCAAAACGTGCTTTCTGGAAATTATGTACATTATCATTAATTACACGCTGGTGGCATTAGTAGTGCACTGTAGTAAAAGGGAAAAATTATGGAGATGCTAATAACATAAAAAGACGTGGATTTCTGTGCATATCGCTGTTTCGTGAAATTTTGCCTGACAACTTTGTACTCCACTGTATTCTTTTGGATATGAACTGATCATCGCTTACAATTAGTAAAATACAAAGTTTGTTAAATTTACAGTCTGTTTTCCACATTGATATTCAACGTAAATACTCATTCCAAGTTATTTATTTTTGGCTGTATTTACACTGGCAAAATGTTCCCGATGCCGAATATCTGAATCAATACTTTTTTCAACCCAACGACAACACTTGCAATCTATTTCGGCAGTTATCGCATACAAAATAATAGCTACAAACTTTTCATAACAAATTGTCTTGGGATTTAGTGACAGTACATATCTTCTGTTACAAATATATTTATTTTATTTTATTTCGTCCAACATAATTTCAGCAAAGTTCCGAATTTCATTGCACCTGTGCAATAACATTGATTTGATTGGTGCATGATCGTCGGTGGTGTGAATAGCATCGGCCAATCACGTCCAAAGCACTAGTCAAAAGCTGGCCAGTTGCTGGTGAAAGTTAAAAGTTGGTCAACTGTGCAACATCAACACCGACGTCACAGCAGGTAAGCCAATCAAAATTCAGAATGGGCACCGACCAACAATCCACCAGTTCATTGTAGCAGGGCATTTATAAGTACTGTAAATAATGTAATTGCCTGCAGCTAGATATGCAAGATTCACTCTCTCACAAATTCTAGGTGATAATTATGCATGTCGGGACATTTCCATCTGAGATTTGAGCGGTATAAATATTTTATATATACATATATATATATATATATATATATATATATATGGATTTTGTTAAGGTTACCAAACCATATGCATTAATGCATTTGGAAGAAAATCGGCCTGCTATTGATCTGAAGCTTAAGTTCTACGTTAAGAAAAGAATGTTTTCTACTGAACTGTGCAGATCACACAAGTTACACACAACTGCTTCCAGATTGGTATTTAACAAATTAACATTTACAAGCAAACACAATGATATTTCAATGCTTTACCTTTATATTTAATTTCCGTTTAGAAAGAGGCTCATTCCCAGATACTTCTTTCAGTTGTGTAGGGATAATTATTTTCCTAACTTTAAAAGACGTATCTGTTACGTTCTGAGCTTTGAGCAGTTGTTTCTTCTTCAGTTTCACTTTGGCATTTTCTAATCGCTGTCGCTTTTTCAATTTGCCCATTTTCTAAGTAAAGGAACCAACAGTTTCTACAGCTATTTCTCAGTTTTCCACGTTTCCATGGTCCATGCTGACGCTGATGAAGTCGTCTGCTAGTACATGATAAGTAAACAGTTGGGGTGCTCGATTATGATTCAAAGATAATCGATTATAACGTAAGACTAAAACCACTATTTAAAATCGATTAATTATAGGGATGGCCAAAATTTCTTTTCGATTCAATTACCATGAATCGAATTAAATCTAAAATTTCCGATTACAATTATAATCGGTGTGTTTAATTCGATTCATTCGATTCAATGCATCGAAAAATCTTTATCTTCGGACTAACTTGAAGACTAAACAGAAAGGGAAACTATCATAAATAGCAGGCCTAATACAATAATTTACCACCTACAACTTGCAGAAATAAATGTAAACAAATGCCCATTCTCTTAGAGTAAATTACACTTATCATTGATAGACATCAATGAATAGCCTATGTTTAATTTTCACTAATATATTATTTTCTTTGCACAGTTATGCTTGCTAAATTTTATGACATGCACTAAAGGCATAAGCTCTCAAGGTACCCATGGTAATTGAGTTGGGTAATGTGTATTCTGTTCCAGAGTGAATTATGTTACGTTGACAGAAAATCATGTGCATCGAAAAGGTAGGACCTACATGAAAAAACTTAGAAGTTCTAGTTGTTGTATTTTGAAATACTTTTTAGAATACTTTGGTACCCATTGTAAACTAAGAAGAAATTTCCCCATGTCCGTGTGGGACTTTGTCGCTGGAAGACGAATGTGGGGACTTAGCTTGAATTTGTGTTGAGGAAAGACTTATAGTCCATTCCCAATTGGAAGAGACTTTTGAAAACCAACCTTAGAAAAATCACTTTATGACATGGAATCGAATGATAAAGGGTTGAATAGTTTTTGGGGGCGGTGAAGGTAAGGTCTAGGATATTGTTTACCCGACTAGGCACCAGGCGTCGCCAAGATGATGCCGAGATGACAAATGATTGTTGTAGCACGATGACTCTCGATGATCCAAGAATTGCGAGCCCTACGCCCGGATGAAATCTCCTCGTCAATGATGCTGTTGACCTCTGCCCCAATGATGCAATTAAGCTGTGTTATTGGTGTTTACTAAATGGCAGCCTGTGGGTCGATCAAACT
The DNA here is from genome assembly GCA_029891345.1 of Dryococelus australis. Classification (NCBI taxonomy): domain Eukaryota; kingdom Metazoa; phylum Arthropoda; class Insecta; order Phasmatodea; family Phasmatidae; genus Dryococelus; species Dryococelus australis. Next base: position 37,915,202 of record CM057004.1, read on the forward strand.
TGGCAGGAAACTTACAAAACGTTAACACTCGCGTGTGTGGATTGTAAGGGCCAACCACAAGGCCATGAATCACGGAACACTTGCTAAGATATATGCACTTGAAAAGGTTGAATGAAATTTAAAGATACTGACATGAAGCGAGTGGGTATTGTTAGGGCCCACCCCCTTAAATGCACAAGGCGGTCAAAATAACTTACATACTGTTCAACTCACAGCAGCATTTATTCCACGTCACTACACATCACTCTCTGGGTAGCACTTTATATGCGAAGAGTGTGGCAATACAGTGCCGGCCACTGCACTTATGCTGCAAAATAGTCTTGCAACAATAAGATATTAAAGTGCTAAATGCTTCCCGGGGTGATGCTATTCCCACTGGAAGTGAGGGTGGTGTACCAAGCGGCTAAAACTATAAAGGTTCCAGTAAATTAAGTCTATTGCAGTTAAGCGTCCATTCCAAAAATGATGAAGGATGCCCAGCACGCTGGAAAAGCCGGAGCTCACGACACACGCACTACTCTCGTACGATGCTACTTTCTGACTGATTCTCCTGCCTGTTGCACAGTCGGGCCTCGGCTGACCCACATGCCAGAACGGAACTACTTCCAGCCACAAACATAAATTTGATGCTTTACATCATGCTGCTTACCAAACTTATGTTAATAAAATACATATAAGACTCTGCAATACAAAACACTGGTGAATGATAATGGACATAGCGCTAGATGAGTGATGAAAGAAATACATATGAAAACAAGCTCAACAATACACTAGGGAATAAGGAAAGGCAACAAACAATGAACCCTTTAATAACACATAACAGTAATAAATTGTGTAGGCCCTGGGTTCTCTGGTCCGGTTATTATTAGGGTCTACTTCTGTACCACTCCGCTTCGCGGAGTCTGTACTGCAGACGTTCTTCGCAACCACTGGCTGTGCTGAACCAGCATGCCCTCATGCTGCACTACGCTGTGCTGGACTGGAATGCTCCTGATCGCACACCCACGTCCTGATGCACGCTCTTCTCGTCAGTAGACCGCACATCCCTGCTGCAGTGAAGTTGCAGAATGTGGCTTATTAGGGGTGAAGGAACATGGCACACATCACACTCTAGGTGTAACATGTCAAACTGTTTTTTCAATAACCTGTATTCCACAAATACTGTGGTTAACTTTAGAGTACTGAATTATTCAATAAATGAAACTTTATCTTAGTATCTTCTATAACTTGTAATATGTATTTATTATTAAATATGAATTAACAACAGTAAGAGGAGTGACGTGTTCGGATTGGCCAGTAAGAAATAGTTCACAGTTAAAATATCATTTTGACCTCGTTTTTTGTATGCTCTTTGTAAATTAGACTGTGGCTATTGAGATATTTAAATATTTAGGTAGCCCCAGTGGCAACAATTTCATTTTTACAGTTTAAAATAACAGCAAAAAATATTTTGTGTAGGCCGAAGTGGTACAGTGTTTGTTTTATCGAGTGAGGAAGCAACTGTCGGCTGGGCGAGGCTTGTCGCTCTCTCTTTCTTTGTTTCTCTCATACTCGGGAAGTTTCGCATCGCTCTTATGTAACATATTATACATGTTTTCAATTGTAGCATATTTCATACTTATTACAGCAAAAAAAAATTTGATTTGTAATTTACAACTGAAAAGATATTTTAATGTTTGAATACTTATTTTAATATATTTAGATATGATGATGGGACAGATACCATCTGAAGTTGGCAGATGTGGTGTGCCATTACATAGTGTGTTGCTTTTGCCGAACGAAATGTAAATTATACTTACTCTGAAAAATACTTCCAATTACCACATCACGTTTAAAGATGTTTTTTTTTTAAAGCCTACCTAGGCAAGTTATGATGTGAAAAATCTGTGCTTCCACTGTAGTTATAAATATAATGTTACATGTGTTTCGTTACCCGCTGCATGTGAAATGGCGTGGTATTGCTGTGTGGTGATCGTTACGCTGCGGTTTTGTGTGTACGTAACTTCAAATATTTGATGTGCACTTATTTATGCATTTTAAATGTGAACTGTTTTATGATGCAGTTTATTATTCACATCCATGTCTGTTTATTTATCACAAGGTTGAACCTTTTCCCTGGTTGTTTGAAACACAGTCGTGAAACGTGATTTGCCACAATCCCAACAAAATACTAAGCCCAGCCCAATAAATTTCAATAAACCTAGTAAACAGTAAGTAGTAATACATGGAAATATGTGCGGAATAAAAGTGTTGGTAGACTTATTTGTGCGCATGTTCACTACTATCGTTTAAGTTTGTATGGCAAAAAATAAGTGACACGCGTAGCGTTCTTGAATTTAATGTGTTTTTCATCGGACTGGTTCCTTCGTGTTAATATTTATTCCGACTGACACCATCCTTTTAATGAAATAATCCAACACACATCAATAACAAAAAGGATAAATACTACTATTCTTTACACCGCAGTTGTAACAGTGTTAAACTCAGTCGCCACAAAATTTTAACGTGCATTACGTGTAATGTGAAATGTAGTGGAAAACAAATATTTTAACAGTGTAAAATAACCGTAAGAACTATCGTCAATTCTGGCAATTTTAAAACATCATAAAGCTGACCTAAATAATGTAATAGGCCTAAATTGTGAATATTCGTATGGAATGGTTTTTGGAATATGGCATAATTCTTTGAAAAACTGTAAACATTTAACAACACATTTGACAGGTGTACAAATAGAAGCCACATTTTAATGTTTTGTTTAGGTGTAGCGAAAGTATACGAACACATGTACACACACACACAATGGAGTGTAAACATTGATTTTTACACATGCTAAATGTCAGTCACATGGCAATGTTTGTTTACATTTGGCGGAAGGTTACGAAACGGGCCTGCAAGTTGATATTTAGCAGGGCTCCGAGAAAGTATATTCCAGTGGGGAATGGACTATATTCAAAATATCATCTATAAAAGAACTTACTCCCGCACGTGTGTTTGTAGTGAATTGGGTGATAGACTGTGGTAACTGAAGTACACGAACTTAGTCTGGAGTTCGAAACAGTATGGAACTTGGTTAAATTTTCTAGCAGTTTTAGATGTTGCTCTGATATCCAATGTGCAAGGAAAAAAAATAGAAATTTCTTGATTAACGGGTGTTGTAGTTGGAACACAAGGAACGGAGTGAAACGGACTTTTGAACATGAACGTAGTAGGAACACGCGTGTACCATGAATTTTACAGTGTGTGTGGAGCAGATAATTTTGAAACTTTACTTGTTTTGCGCAATAGCTAAGGAACTCGTAAACAAGATTTAAGTAGTGGTATTGGGTAGTTTCTGCAACACAGTAAGTGGAAAATAGTGCGTGCATACTTGGAAAAAACTGGAGTATGGAACTTTTGCATGTCTAGGAAGAATACTAAGTGGACTGAAATTTGTGTGGACTGTTGGCGGTAAAACAAGTACATATTTGGGTGGTGGGTGTATGTGCTGTGTGCGGGTGTTTGAGAAAGTGTTGTATGGATGGATGAGAGGAAAAGCCTTTGCGGTAGGGAGGATATCTTTGTTTCCTTCTATTTCACAATAGGGAGTGTGCATGATTTTGAGAGAGTCAAGGGGGCAGCCGGTACCATGTATTGGTGGGGACAATATCCCTGGCTTCTTTGGCAGAGTGTGGAATGTATGGAAGTCATAGGGCAAGCATGTATGGTAGGGAGAATATCCTCAGCCCGAAAGACTGGTATGGTGATATGATGAAAACAGTTGAATGGGCTATGTTGGGTGAGAACTTTTTAAAGTGAATTTTGTTGAGTTTTCTATCAGGCCAGAAGATAAAAGAGGTAATAAGTGAAAATCATAAATTATGAGGCCATCACTCCAGTGGGCGTTCTCTACATTTTTATGGTTATATTTTTCAATTTTAAATTTTGTAGAAGTTTTCTCGTGTGGTGAATAATCTGGCCAGTCTTTTTAATATTTTATGTGTAGGGTAAATGAACCCTGTTTTTAGAAACGTGTTAACTTTATGCTTTAAGAATTATTATTTCTTTTATCGTAAGTGGATCAGGCCTTTTATAAGAAATATTTTTGCCATTTTGAATAAGGTGTATTATCATGAACTTTTAAATAGGTATAGGATCTTTGGTATGTAAAACAGTTTTCTAAATGTGAACACGAACTTAAATGTGATTTTGTACGAATATGGAAAAATGAAAAATTGGGCGTGGAATTTAGAATTTTTACAAATTGTAAACAAATACCAAATAGTGGAGTTATATTTATAATTATTGTGAATTGTTTGAGGATATTCTGGAAAACTGGATTATTGTTTTGAAGAATATTAGTAAACTCAAGTTAAATGAAAATTCTGTTGTGATCAGTTTTTAAGTGGTGATGGTTTCCTTTTCCCAATTTTGGTTAAGAAGGTTAAACACATTCTAATTGACAAATACACCTGCTCTGCTATTGAAGTGATGAAAAAAATGATAATACATGCCCTTTCCAATCCTAAGTCCTTTTAGAAAAAGGTAGCCAGGAGGATCTGGGTATGGGATTGTGCTCCAGGAGCTGCTGCAAGTGGGCACAATTTTCTGTGCTACACTACTTTTGTTGATATGGCAGTGCACTTTATGTTCTTCAAATTGGGAAGAGTAAAATATTTTATTTAGAATTTTGAAAATATTTTTTTTGTAAAAGAGATTTTAATTTGTGTCTAAAATGGCTTCAGTATCTCGCACAGTGCGGGCGCAGCGCCTCTCCCAGTAGAGTCTGCAGGACATGCTTGGTGATGCTGGTATACCATTCGAGAAGACTGCAGGGATTGATGACTTAAGGAAGTTAGCTCGAGGTATGGTTCGGGGTGAGGTGAAAGCCAATGGTAATGTGTCCACAGAGGTGATGGGTGAGCCATCGCCATTACTTAAACTTTTGAGATACATTCCGAGTGATTTGCAAAGCAAGTTTCCAACTTTGAAGACAACTAAGTTGTCTGCTGTCTTTGAGGTTTTAGTCAACCTGAAGAAGGTTGTCGAATTGAAGGTCTGCTCTAGGAGAGTAGTGTATGCTGCTACTCTCTTTATAATTCCCAAGAGCTTACAGAATGTTCTGAGAGATGCCATTGATGATGATTTTGAATTCGACAATGTGTGTGAGAAATTGTTGTCTTGTGTAGCTTCTCCGATTGCTGTCAGCCAGAAAAGGTTTGATATTTTGAATGGAGAACAGTAAAAGGGGGATACAATGAGATATTTTATTCAGGGGGTTATAAATTTGTGGAGATACTTGGGAGTCCCTGTGAAGAGAGTACCTTCGCGGAGATAATGTTCCATAATTTGAATCCCCAGTATGATTGATATTTCATTGTTTGCAAAAACCTACCTCTCTTAAGAATCTTTTAGTATTGGGCAGCCAGGTAGAGGTCACCATACGTGATGTGAAGAGGAACAAGACGGGATGCGAACATTGTGGAAAAGTGAATCATAAGAGTGAAAATTATTTCAACTCAGGAAGAGGGTTCAGACAGTGGCAGTCCTAAAAGCGAACTCTTAGGTTTCTGAGAGAGGTGATGGGGTTTTGAGGAGGATGGAGCATGAGTCTCCTAAGATGGGAAGAGGGAGATAGAAATTTTCTCACTGTGGAAGAGTAGGCCATCAGAGGGAGTCATGCTTTCGGGTGCAGAAGAATCCTGTATGTTTCATATGTAACAAAAAATGACATATGGCACATGTCTGCCCGAAGCAGCAGGTTCACACTTGTTTTCGATCTTGAAAGGAGGGACACTTCGTTAGAGAGCATTCAGAATAAATCTAGAAAAGGGTTGGGAAATGTTTCTTGTGCAGTTAAGAGGGGCGCAGAGAAACAGAATGCCCTTTATGGAGAAAAAAAACCCACAGGAATAAATGGTGTAAATTATTTTCAGAAGAGACAGAGGGAAGGTTTATTGTTTGTATCAGTTTTGATTGGGATCGCGAATTACTATAGGATATTGCGAAGAATAAAACCTGCAGGTATATTCAAGGTGCAGGAACAGAAAACTAATGTTATCTCAGTAGTAGATGGAGGAACTATTTGTTCCACAGGCAAGGTTGTTGTTAAGATTAAGATCGACCGGTTTTCTTGGAAGATCCAATTTCATATTGTTGCTGGGTTATCCCATTATTAAATCTTAGAGTTCGATTTTTCGGGGAAAACTTGGGCCACAGTAGATTGCAGGAAGAAGTATCCGATGTTCGATAATGCCCCAGAAGAAGGGGTATGGTTTGAAGGGAAAGAAATCCCTGTACGAAGGTATGTCGTGCAAGGTCTGGAATATCAGAAGGAAAAAGAAAGTGAATAAGTTGAAAGAGGATTTTAAGGATGTGATAACATCAGAGATGGATAACTGTACTCTTTATCCTATCAAGCTGAAACTGATGGATAAAGAGACAGTTTCAAGGCTTTTGTATAGGGTGTCTCCACCTAGGGCGAAAATTTTAAAAGATCATATAAAGGATTTGATGGAAAAGGGGGTGGTTGAAGCCTCATATAGTTTATACGCCAGTCCTGTGTTTTTGGCGTCGAAAAAGAGCCCAGGCAAATATAGAATGGTTTGCGATTGTCACAACATAAATAAATAATATATATATTTAGACCACTATCTGAGTTCTCGGATGGGTATGGTTTTTCAGCATGTAGGACAGGCTCGATTCTTCACCATATTTGACCTGAATAAGGTGTTTCATTAGTGTGAGTTGGATAAGGAGTCTCGGGAACCACTTGCATGTGTGACCCCCTGGGGCATGTACCAGTGGACCTGTCTGCCGATGGGGGCAAATTGTGGCCCCCAGGCTATGTCTCAGTTGTTGTTTAATATATTAGGTCAGTACTTATATAAATGTGTATTTTTGTATATTGATGATGTATACATCTTCACTAAGACATTTGATGAGCATATAGGTCATATTCGTCAGGAGTTGGAGGCCCTGCGGAAGGCGGGATTAACAATTAATCCCGAAAAAATCTCTTGGGCAGAGAAACATGTGTGTTACTTGGGTTTTGTAATATCGGAAGGTACTTTGTTGACCGACCCTGAAAAGGTAAAAACGTATTGTTGCGTCTCCTCCCCAAAAGAACTTGAAAGAGGTGAAACGATTTTTGGGTATGGTGGGATTTTATGCCAAGTTGATTCCAGAATTGGGGCCACAGCAGCTGAGCGATTAGCACGATCGCCTCCTACCAAGGCGAATCAGGTTCAATGTTCACCTTCCTTGTTATTATCTGTATCATATATGGCATTCAAATGCATGTTAGCAAATAGAATTTTTAATTCATGTTTAGTGTTTAAAATTATGTGTTTATAGTCTTCAGTAAAGCCCAAAAACCATACTTAACTGTATAGCACCTTCATATTGCCTGCCTGGATTTATTATTCATGAATAATCGGTAGCATTGCTCCATGCAGCCTTCAGCCCTGTATAAAGACAGTTTACAGTTTGCAAGAGATAGTTTTTTTATCGTGGAAGTAATTCCAACATTTCTTGACTGATCCATTTTCACTCCATTGAGCAAAAATGAAATTATATCTATTAAATGAAGTATTCAATTTCTTACTATATTTATAGTTACTGGATTACTTGCATCGACTCTTTTTTAATTGTTCCTCTAAACCTTATACTTGATTTCGACAGTAATGTGTAAATATCGTGATTTTGTATTGAAACCCTTATTTCCAGTGGAAATGATTACAGATCAACTTTGAATGGTTCATACACAGGTATTTCAGTATTTGTGATTGCATCTTCATAACTGATTGGTTCTTCAACATTAAATATGTCTTCCATTTCTTTTAACCATATATTCCAATTCTTTTAAAAACAATTTGTTGCCTTGTGTTAACTTTACAGGTAACTTATTTGAAGTGAGCATTTTATGCTTGTGTTTACATATTTTTATAGTTCCTTTCTTCGAAATATGTTCCTTAGTAACATAATTCTTTAAAGAACTGCCTACTTTACATCCATATTGGGAGTTATACACAATACCCATTTTGATTGCAATGTGTACGAAATTTAACTGTTTATATAACTTTTTAAAAATGTAAATGGACTATAATTTCTTTATTTTTTTAATTAATAAGTTTACCATCTTGATCGACAATGGTAACAACTATTTCATCAACGCAATTACCTTTTACTGGATGACATATCAATGTTTTTGGTTTTTCAATTATTTTGTATCCTGGATCCACCACACATCTGAATTCAGGTAGTGTCTGTCAGTTTCCCATTCAAATATGAACCACCTACAATATTAACATTTATGACATACATTTACTGACAATATATTAACCTGTTCTGATGATTCATGTAATTCATTAGTGGGATACACTCTCCGTTCATAACCTAACATATTTGCAATCTTCAGAGAAATCGATATCGATGTTACTGTACATCAAACTATTTAATGTGTTTTGGATTTCCACTTAATTGGAAATGCACATCTTTAGGTAATGCCGCTTTAATGAATGTTTCTAAGTCATCCAACTCATAATATCCTATCGATATCACTATTTTGAAGGTTTTTCATCAATGTTGACCATAAATTATTGGTTGTGCACATTTCAGAAGACTATTTAGGACTTTCTGTGTTTTTTTCCACGTTTGGAGTTTTTTTGTCCTTGTCCAACTTTATAGGGTTTCAAATACATTCCTTTACCCTTGGATTTAACTGCTCTACTGATTGCCAAAACTTCTCCGAGGATCGATCCAAGAGCTGTTAATGCTGGAAAAGGAATGGGATGATTCCTCCTTTTTTTTGTTTGCTGCTTGGTTTTACGTTTTAAATCCATGCCTTTTTTTTAACCATTGCACACATGGACTTTGTCAGTGACCCAGGCACCTAGCTTTTCACCTGTCGATGTAGATGGATTATTACTTATATTTGATGCTTTATTGGCAAGAATTATATCTGCTACATGTCCTTTCAAATTGTTTGTCCGATCATAAACTATGTTGTGTTCTTTACAAGCATTATCCAGAGAGTTTATTCCTTGATCATTCCATACCAGACATCTTGTAAGTTTAGTACCAGGCCCACAATAATTGTATTTCGGTAAATGCAATTCAAATGGTATTATATTAATCAATGTATTCAATACTCCACATTCTTATTTTATATGTTTGGAATTAGTCATTATTTTCAACTGAACTCAAACCTATAAATAGACCCATATATATAGTTTTATGTTGGTATGTTATGTAGCATAATATTGTATAAATGAAGGCTATAAAACAAAATGTACATCTTCTAGTAATTGTAAATACAAAAGAAAACTTAATTGTACTGAAACATGATGTTCTTCTACAATCAAATATACATTATATAATAAGTGGTCCTTCTTCATGTGGAAAAACGTGTGTTATTATTTCGTTATTGGAACATCCAAATGGCCGTAAATTCGAAAACGTATACATGATTTCTTAAACAAAACAAGAGAAATGTCAACGATTAGCGAGTATTTTATCGTTAATTGAAGGAATGTGGTATTTCCCTTATACAAATAAAGAAGATATTGTGCCTCCTAATGAAGCATTATCCAATTCTGTATTTATTTTTGACGGTGTTTGGTGCGAATTGCAGGGTGAAATATAGCAATATTTCAGATTTGGTCAACATTTATACGTTGATTGTTTTAATCTATCACAAAGTTACTCACGTATTCCAAAATGTAATTTGTGGGATAATGCAAATATCGTAATTGTGTTTAAAATGGACAATATGAATCTGAAACATATCTACAATGATCATGTTTTAGGCGATATAACACTTACAAAGTTTAAAGATATGTGTTTTTACTTATGGTAAGATAACTGCATTTTTTTGGGTGATTATATCAATGCTTCGGCAATATAAAGGGAGATATAGATCTGGTTTTGGCAGTTTTTTACTTCCAGGTGAAGAACTATGAGTATTCCAAAGTTTGGACATAGCAGTATAAAACACAATCATTAAAATAGTTGTTTAACCAAAAATTGTGATGGGAATTGTGATTTTAACGGACATATATAACGTAATGTGGGTATGGCTGTGAGAGATACTGATGCGGCAAATAACGTTACTTGGAAGACTTAAACGCTATTACGCTAAACATATTTAAATCATAATCGACCGATATTCAAGAGAAATCAATAAAGTTAGTTGATTGGAATGATGTTTATAAAAATGTAAGTGTAATTGCAAACAACTTAACTAATATTAGTAATGATTTACAGAGTAATGAACTTAGAACAGACGATCATTAAAGTGGATTTAATAAGGAATTTAACAATATGACAAACATCATTTCTACAAACAACTTGCAATGATTCAAGATAATTTAAGAGTTGTAATTAATGAAGTGGTAAGCGCTAGTATTACAAAAAACTTTAAACACAAATGGAAGAAATAATGAAATATATAAATGATGAATTTATTAATAAATATATGGTTTAGATATGCAAATAGACCTAAGAAAACAAAACAATGATTCGGAAACATGAATAAATTATCTTATTAATTATTTGAGAGTTAAAACTATAGCTAAATTAGATGCTGTTTAGAGTAAAGTCGATATGATTGAAAAAGCGCAAATTATTCGATCAAGCAGTTAGTCGAGCTACTGCAGTAGTTCGAAAAGTAACGACTTAATTCATATATAAATAGTTGGAATTTAATGTAATATAATCAAACATGTCTGCATCTGCTTTGGAATTACATAACCTTTTATCTGCTGTGAAGGAGAAATATTCACAAGCCAAACGAGCCCGTATAGAATGGGATGTTTTAAACGACGAAATATTAAAACCTGTTACGAGTAGAAGCTATATATTACATTCTGTGTTGAATTCACATAGTGAAGCACTTTTGGAAATTAAATCGAAAGAAGAAGAACATTTCAAGAAAAAGAAAAGCAACCCATTTCTCATTTCTCATTTTGTTATTTAGTTCTAAAACATTCTTCACCTATGCTTGATATGACATTTGACGTATATCGAAATGGAAACACATAGTTTCTGGGAGATTCGGTAATTACATTTTTGTCTGACAATAGAATTAAAATAGGTGATTACATATCTGACATGAGTCATGGTTTGTTTGAATTATTATATTTAAATGTTCCAAATGGAAATTCCGACACCGATTTGGAGAAATATAAAGAACTCTTCGTCGTACAAATGCGAATAGCCGTTTAGGTGATGAAAACCAATCGAAACTACATTAAATAGGCGATATTGTCGGAAGTGGAATAGATGAACTTGTTGTTCTGTTTTCTCCTGTATATTTTAACAATCCTAACGAAATGGTTGATAGATTAAAATTTCTCATCACTTCAAGAGATTCAGAATTCACATATGAATTAAATTGTTTCTATTATTGAAGGGACAAAGGAATACAACTGTCCCAATGAAGTTTAGTAATATTGCTCAAGAACTTCATGCTCCAGCCAGGATAAGATATCCTAGAAGAACAGTTATTATTAAGCCGATTTGTGTGAAATGACATTGATTTCCAAATACAAAGGGATACAAATATATTTTAACCATAGTAAACGTTTATTCCAAATATGGTTGGGGTATACCTTTGAAAAACAAATCTGAGAAACAGGTCAGCAATGCAATGAAGACAGTTTAGCAAGAAAGAATGTCAATTTGCTTCAAACCAACAGAGGATCCGAATTTCTTTCTGCACCATTCCGGAAACTAAGGACTGATTATGTTATCAATCACTATACAATGTATTCAGACCTTAAAGCCAGTATTGTGGAACAATACAACAAATTGATTAAGCAGTTAATTTTCAAGCATTTCACGTCGAAAGGAACTTACAAATGGATGGACATTTTGCCCGAAATACTTACATTTTATAGTTCCAGATATCACAGAAATATTAAGATGGCCCCTGAAAAGATTATTGACAATACTTTGATGAAAACCATTTATAATAATGTGAAAATATCCGATCAGAGGAAGCAGAAGTTCAAAGTCGTTGAATATATACGAATTGCTAAGCAAAAAGGAATCTTTGAGAAAAAATTAAGGTTGATTGGTCTTATGAAATATTCAAATTATTCAATTAGACAATCATTTCCCAGAGTGTATTACCTCGAAACCTATGATGGAGAGCCCATGAAAGGCGGTTTTTTACGAACACGAATTGCAAATAGTCAGTTCTCCAAATGAATATTTGGTTAATAAAATCATTACATGAAAAAAGATAGGTCCTTGGTTGATGGAGGGGTTTCTCATAAACACACGATTCGTGGGTCAAGAATAAATATCTTAAAAGATTGTAATTCAGTGTTTGTTAAATTATTGTACTAAATAAAAGATTTTTCAAAATCATATTTGATGTGTTATTTTATTTAATAAACCTACCTATTTCAATAGGCTTTGGAAATATAATAATTGTGTAATCAATATGATTATTTATTGGATTACAGTTTCATTGTATTAGTGTCAGAATGGTAACACATTACATTTATTTCCTTTTAATATTATAGTTCTTGGAAAACACAATTAGAATATTCCGAGGTTATTTAATTCTTAAGTTAGATTTTTTCTAGAAAAGTCTTTAAGGGGTAGAATGCAAAGTTTTTTTACAAACAATGTATATGACAAATGAAAGGGATTATTGATCCTGCATTAACCATTGGATTCAAGGTTGAAGAGAGAGGGGAGGACAAAGAGTGAGATAGGAGAAAACCTAATTCGTTGTTCATTGCGAGTTCCTAACAAGACTTTCATTTAGTTTCCCTTAAACATTCGGAATGGGCTAGAACATCCTACATGCAGGGCTGGGTCCTGTTGTTGTGCTTTTATTACCTTCATAACATTATATTCGCTAATAATAACATTATAAGATATTAATTAGTTTTCTAAAAATTTAATCTAAAATTTTTCAATAGTATAATCTTTCGGATTTTCATATACTACACGATGAGGGAGTTGGTAGGTTTCGATAGAATAGGTGTTAAAAATCATTTATCACATTAGCAAAAGTTAATCGGAATCGATAAATTGCAATTCCGTAAAGATATTTACATATCTACAGATATTGCTTATTTTTTAAATGTAGGTCTTAATCTTGAGGTAGTAATTTTTCAGCGAAAATTGTTAAATAATTATTAAATTGACATAAATGCTAAGACACTTGACATACAAAATGCGAGATTTTTTCAGAATCCCTTGGCACAAAGGCCTGAAGGCTGCTGACTTGCTCCAGGCTTGGCGACTCAGGAGAAGGGTGGAGAATAGCTATTTCTTTCACACAGCTAGACAGGTCAACTGTCAGGTGAAAGTACAACCTTGGAGAGCACAGAGGAATGAGACAGCTAGGCAGATCCACTTCAAATTCGTGAGTAGAGAGCAGTTTTGCAAACATGTAAAACTTTGGAAAAAGACACTATTCACTGCCTGAGGGGAGGTAGTCAGGCAAGCAGCTAACCCTTGACCTGAACAAAGATGCATTATGGGCTGGGGATGGTGAGAGGGGGTGCATACCTGAAGACATGCTCTGGACTAATGGTTGGAGGGGGATGGGGACACCTAGCAGGAGCTTCCAACCGCTTTTTACCACCTTGTGCCATTTTTAGTTTGTGATTGAACCTCGCACTGGATACATGCACCACTGGCCATCCTTCTTCAAAAGTCGTGATGACGCTTGGCAGGGACTTGTGGCATGATCGAGGGGTAGGACCTCTGCGGACCTGGGGTTTCGATCCAGCCTACATCGGACACAACCAGCAGGCTTCACCTCTCGTTAATCACTTGCTTCGAATAGTATCAGCTCCAGGGTTCAAATCTTGTTCACAGTCTTCGTAAACTAAAGAGCAAATATTTTATAAGTTTTAATATAATAATTTTTATTATCGGGAAAATTTAATTGTGTGTTAAGACCGGATCGATATAGTGCGTTAGTTATGTTTAATAATTATATAAGCGCTTATCGTTTCAAGTACATTTCTGATGTTGGTGTATGAGAGTTAATAGGATTTTCAACTACTGTTGTGTTAACAAGTGCTGCGAATTTCCCAGACTTAAATGAATTTGTGTTATTATTATTCGGCTCGATGCAGAAGATCCATTTTTTTTAAACGTAACGTAGTATTGATTTCATCGTTATTTCTTCGACGAAGTGTATGGGCTCAAATCGTTCCTAGATTTATTCTTTTTATAAGTAAACTTTGTGGGATTAGGCCGTTCTTTACGCAATCCGAGTCTCCTTGTGCTTCGATTGAAATTGTGTTAAAAATGAATTATTCTTCTTACAATAGTGAAATTTAATTTACCCAGGGAAGTGAAAGTAGTGTTAAAAATCTGGGTGTCTCTCACAACTAGTTTGTCCGTGCTATTGTTACGTATTGTGAAAAGTTGTCTGTGCATTTCGCATTGCGATGTCCCTCTTCTACGATAATTATTTGATTGGTTTTGCTTAATAAATGTACTTCCATTTATGCAGGATTTCATTTTGATGTGGAAATTTATTTTCTAGAGAAATATTAATTAGTTTTAAAATTCAAATGGTGAGTCGTATTCAGAGTTTTTCAATAGTTATAACCACAGTCGCCTATCCACTGCAACCTCCATGTCTCTAGTCATGCTCCCGACACACGGTTCATTCAGCGATCTCGCAGCCGACCAGAAGTGTTTCTCCTGCTTTAAATATATCATTACATGATTTTTAATTCATTGTTAATTCAAGTAGTGTAATTTATATTTTCCTACCCAATTTTTTTCCATTTGTACATGCATTGTAAACATATTATTTATCAATTTTTCACGTAAATCGTATTCACCTCTCTTTTTCTTCATTTCTGAGTTTTTCAGCTCAGTCGCCTACCAAGTGGCGCTCGAAGCAGGCTTCTCTAACAGCTTATAGGTCTCCGCAAATCCTATACTGACGTCATTTCTTAGACATCTCCCAACCAAATGGACGTGTTTTAAAATCATTTAAGGTATGTGTAGAACTCAGAGGCGTATGCGTCAAGTAGTGTAATTTGTACGTGTTTTAAAATCCGCTGTTATTGTGTTTAGGAAGACCACCATTTAGTTAAAAATAATGTAATTTATATATTAATTTTTTTGCTAGGGAAATTTTTATTTTGGCTTAATTGTAGTTAGAACTCATTACTAAATTTCTTTATGGCTCCTGGAGACTCACATAGTTGTGATCGTTTAGTGAGTTAGCATTGTGTGAGCAGAGCCGCTCACACAATGCCTATATACCCTTTCCCCAACACAGCCCCACCTCATTACAATGCCAGAGCTCCGAGGGTGAGAACTTCTATGCCGCTCCCCAACCCCGAAAAAAATAATAAAGTGTCATACCACGAAGCTATACAGAAAAAAAATCCATCAATGAAATTTGATCAAACAAGCTTGATGCAAAAACTTTGATCAAATATCTTTGATCAATCACATTTTTCATACGATTAAATCGGATTAGGATTAAGATTAATGGATTTTAAATTTCTGATCTGATTAATTCCTAATCCGATCAATTTGATATCAAATTGATACTCTGATTATCCAAAGGTGGCATCTTTTTGTTTCAGAACCGGCCCTCCCCTACTACTGGGGTCGCATTTAATTATATAATGAATGGCAGGGGAATAAGCGATGTAAATTACGTTTATGCTCAGTCCATGTGGTATGCATTGAAATGCCATAATTTATTAGAATATGCAGTTCAATGTTCATGTGTGGACAAGTATTTGTTGACTGATATTTTTTAGAAGTTCAGAACAATATGTTTGGAACGATAGGGCCTTGACCCCGCAATGTATGTCGGAGCTCCCTCTCTCTTGTGGGGTGCTGTTTAGCTAAAATCATGTGTGCGGCTGGAGGTCATCACGGACGTAGATAAGTATCATTTTGTAGAGCGCGGGGTTAGGGGTGGTATTACCCCGGTTTCCAAAGGGCATGAGGAAGCCAACAATATTTACATGGGTGAGAAGTACAGCCCCAGTGTGGCAGACAAGTATATTTGCTATTTAGATGTAAATCGAATGTACAGTCACACCATGAAATGCGAGCTACCTATTGGTAATTTCGAGTGGGTTGGGACAGTCATGTTTTCGACATGAGATTTTGCCAACACGGACAATAGAGGGAATATATATATATTGTTTTGTGGATTTGTCTTTTCCGAATGAATGTCACAATGTTCTATCTCATCTGCCTCTTACTCCATTATCTGGCATACCTCTGAACAGCAAACCCAAGAAATTGCTTTTAACTCTTGTGCCATGGAGGAAATACATTATTACCGGGAAAAAACTGAAGGAGCCAAACTCGACGCTGTTCATCGCTTACTGCACTTTGATTAGAAGGCGTAGATGATTTCGTACAAAACATTTAATATTGAAACACATGCTCATTCTCAGGCAGCGAACACATTGGAGATTTTTTTAAATTAATGAACTAGTCCATCTATGGTAAAACTTTGCAGAATATCTGCCAAGAACGGGACATCAGATTCCTATCGTTGTATGACACAATTTACGGGGCAGCAGAACTGATTGGGCTAACTACTTTCAAGCAAGGCAAAACCTCGATGAAAATATAGTCCTGATCGAAATGGAAAATATCTCTGTTACATTTAACAAGTCTTTAATTTTATATGATTTCTGTTATAATTACGTGTAGTGAATATTTCCTCAGCAAGCCTTGCTTCTGCTCTACTGCGATACCGATTCCCTAGTATATGAAATTCACTGCCCAGATGTATACAAGAGTATTTCCCTGATTTAGCTACATGTTTAGACACCTCTAACTATGTGCCAGAAAATCCACAAAAAATTATGTTGTGAACAAAGGCATTACAGAGGTTATGAAGAATGAATGTGCGGGCCCACATTACACACTTTGTAGGCATACGTCCTAAACTTTACACACACATTGTTTTGAATTAACAGTGTATGTGTAAAGCAAAAGGAGTTAAGTCTAACGTGTTGCAATCACTTCTGTATAAGATTATTTGGAATGCGTAATGCAAAATTCACGGTTTATGGGGACTCAATTTCATTTCTGTTCACGTGCCCACAATATCTTCACTGAACGAGTAACAAAAGTAGCACTGTCGAGTAATGACGACAAACAGTATGTCAGACTGGATAATGTGTCCACATTACCTTTGGGGCACTGTAGGATCCCAAAATTAATTTCCCCTGCCCGCCAATATCTGCCAGCCAGCCATAACAACATCTTCTAACCAGCTGTAACATCTACCGACCAGATCTGCTGCGAGGGACTATCCACACTCTCCATCTAACTTTAATTAAACTGCCAGTAATGGAAGAAAACACCATTTCCAGGTGTAGAGGAGTTTTACTACATGGCACCGTGCACCAGCTTCGAAGGGGAGATCGCATCACTGTGAGGATGCATCTCCAACTATGCGCCGTCCACCAGCTACGAGTCCAGTTAGCTACAAAATCATCTGTTTTTCCATTAGGTAAAATCCGCAGCGCCAACTAAACACCTTTCACCAGCAAAGAAACGGTTCACCACATCATCATCATCACTTCTGATGCGCCAGTTAAACCATCTCTACAAACAACATTCTGCTGTGAGGCCAGTTTTCCTACATCGCCAACCACCGTCTTCATTCCGGCTTTTCCCTTTCATGGGGGAATGAATAGAGAGTTCCAGCGGTGAGGGATGACCTTTAGTGCAGAAGGGAACTTTCCCCTTTGTCAACCTGCTCTAGTAAAGAAGAAAAGTGCTACCTGTTGTGAGTGTAAATAGTGTATATAGAAAATATGCCAAGAACTGTGACTAGCATAAATATTTTTTAGGAATTTTACTTTTTGTATATAAGTGTTTAAGAAGAATATGTTTATATATAGAAAGAAGATCCACTTTTAAAAATATTTTTGTATGTGTAAATAACAATATTGTTTTGTGTGTAACAGATATGCAAAAATTTGTGAGTAGTAAAAAGTAGTTAAATCTATATATCTGTTTTATTTATTTACCTCAAAGTCTTTATATTTCTTGATAAACAGGGGAGCACACATATAAACATAGCTAACACTTACACAAAGTTTTGGGGAGAATGTTTTTTAAAACTAAAAACTATATTACTTCATAAATGCTCTTCTTTTAATACTATAATCCTTTAAATTTCTAAGAGGAGATGTAGAATGAAACAAACTTAACTGAGAGAAAGGCAGAGAGTAAAAGTGATGGAAAAATGTGACAAACATGGGATTACACATAGTTTATAATTCAGACACTCGAGAAAAGAGTATCTGCCATTTACACTATGTGGGATAAGTTTTAACAGTCTCATTTTAACATGAGACATAGAATTAAAAAACAACATAGTTGTCACAAAGTGGGAAAATAAATGCGATGGAAAAATATTAACAGAGTGGGAACATGTAAAACTAAAAAAAATTAATGTGACTGTTACTTACACTCTTCTTTAATATGAGTTTTTTTTAAATATCTTAAAAGAGAACATAGAATGAAACAAAAGAAAGTCTTAGTATAGTTAACAGGGAGGTTACACTGATGTATTTTACACTTTTACTTCACAAAAACTGTTATTCTAAAATATTATTTTTAAATAGTGGGGAAAATCTGAGTTGCAGAATGAAAAAACATAAGCGAGAGAAATCAATAAACAGGAGTCGTAGAATGTTTACGTAGCTGTCAAATACACAAAGTGGTGGGGATAAATAATGTGTGTGTGATAAACAAGCATTCTTCTTTTAAAGTGATAACATGATAAATAGAATGGGAAGGAAACAAGGGAGTGATATTTGCTTTAAAAAATATATTAATAAATGGTGGTACGTAACAATGCCAGGCAATGCACGTATTCTGGGTAGAGAGTTTACAGGAGTGGCGTTCGTTCACAGAGGGTGAGCTAATACTTCATGTCTGCCTGTTGTGGTGAGAGCAAAGGTCTCGTCAGGTGGCGTTACCACAAGGGTGCGTGGTGATCTACTCTCACTCTGTGGCCGTGAGTGAGCCAGTGGAGTTGTGCATGCTGGGTTGTGGCACTTCCATGCGGATGCGAGCAGAGATACTCAGTCCCTCGCCACAGAGCTACCAGAGATGCCAGTATGCGGCTGGAGTAGGCAGCGCGGGCTGTGTCTGCCGGTGGTGCGTGTGCTGGGCTGGAGTTGCCCAGTGGCATGCTTAGCTTTCCATTCCAATATGACGGGTGAGGTATAAGCTATTGATATTTGTGATCGCAGCTTAGTCGTGGGTGGAGAGTCCTAGAGAGCGGACATGTATGTAGTGTGTAATTACATGCACTTAGATATTGTGCAATTGCTAATTATGCAATTGCATACTTAAATATTGTGCAATTACTCTCTGTAATTATTTATTGCAGGTACTTATGTGTAATTACTTATTCATTTCACGTCTAATTGTTATTATGCAATTAAAATATCTAATTACATGTACTTACTCTCGTAGGGTGTCGAACCAAACACCATTACACCAGCCTGTACCCATAACCTTGCAACCTCATCACTTGTGGTTCGGCAGCCGAATGGTCAACATGTGTACTTACTATGTAATTACATGCAAGAACTAAGCCACTCCATGCATCGGTCACTACAGTTCCCAATCTGGCGGCGCTTCATCCAATAACCCACCAGCAAACCAAATCCTTAGAACTCGGGAAGTCCCAACAAGGGGAGAGAGGGGGAGGGAGCATAACCCCTCGCAGCACACTTCTCAGAGGAGGGCAGGGAGGCAAAATCCTTCAGCCAATCACAACACACTTCTCAGGGGAGGGGAACCCATAAGCCAATCACAGGATACCTCACAGGTAGGTTGGGAGGGGAACCCATCGGCCGATTACAACACAAGAGGATGGGAGTGGGGAAGGGTGGTGATGGAGGGGGAAGTGGCGGAGTTGTTGGGTGAGGGGGAGTGGAGTAGGATGGCCGCCATATTTAATAAATTATATCGTAAAACCCACACGCTCACACTACTGCCATATAACCTTGATAGGAATTAATATGAATTTAGTGGCTATAACTTGAAAGAAATTTAAATACATGTATATTACATATCTTGTCTCCAGCATGTTATTTCATGTTATACATTGACAATTTAAACATCCCTCGTTGCCACAAGTTCCGATAGCTCAGATGGCTAGGGAGTCTGGTCGTCGACCCAAGGAGTGGTGGTTCACTACTTCACTCCTCCAAATGAGAAAATAAATTAGATCTATCGCTTATCATAGATACGCACATTAAGGTTACAGTGTCTACTACTCTGTATCATATGACACAACCTTACAAGTGAAAAAGCAGCACCACCAAAGAGATGGCGAGAGGAACATGGCAGACACTAGTGGCGTACTTTAGTAGTCATAAAAAGAGACGGTAATCCAGCGAGAGATATAGAGCGTGGTGAATGAATTGAGTGGCTGAGTTCCAAGCAGTGAAGAATGGAGGTTGACAACTGCGAGTGTCAATGTTTTGAAGGACACGGTCGGCAGGCTTCACTATTGGACTAAATGCGTGAGTGAAGGACATTAATTCTGAACCCATGCTAATAATGAGTATGAATTAATTGAACATAACCAATGGAGACAATTAAGAAGGACGTCAATTAAAGTTTAAATATACATTAAATATTGCATTCACTGTTAAATATAAAGAGTAAAAGTGAAGACAGCTAATTAATGTAGTATACATTAGCAGAGTGAATAAATTAGAAATCAAATTAAATTTTTTTTATATTTTTTTATTAACACTTCCATCCCTCACGATCTCAGATACGCCCTTCAGGCATACTCGCATATAACACTGGTGTCAGAAGTGGGATAAAAGGCGGCGAGAGGCAGGTGAGAAAACAGCTAATTCGGAAAACTTGTAAACACATATTTTAAGGGGCGAAGGTCGGTGACTGTTGGAGGGAAGGCCCCAATGTTCTTACCATGTACATACGGTAAAATAGGATTGAGATGCAATACTTGAGGAAGGGAACCTAAATTATGCTCCTTGCCAGATGGTTGTTGACACTGGGGCGACCATAACAGTAATAAGACCAGACATCCTCGGGAGTTCCCCCCGGCAATCAACCAACAGCAACATCGAACTATGCTATTTGACTACAGTAACAGGTGAGATCTTATCAGTTAAAGGTAGGATGAAGGTGAGCTTAAAACTTGGTGACATTAGCACAGAACATGATGTTTACACAGCACAAATAGAAGATAAATGTATTTGGGGCTTGATTTACTATGTATACTGGGAATCTGTATCGATACTCGACTTGGTGTGCTATGGGTAGGCAGTACAGAGGCGGTGGTGTCAATACGGCATAATTTGTCCTCCCCGGTTAGTTGCCCTATAGTATGTGGTCATCTCATGTGCTGCCCGCTTTTAGTGAAACTGTCATTTCAGGCAGACGTAAACGAAAGTTTGTCAGATATTTGGGTGTAATTGAGCCAGCACAAACGATTGGTGTCCTGTCAGGTAAAGTTGTTGTAGCAAGAATTTTGGTCTCTTCTATTTCTGACAGTTTTCCAGTTAGAATGATACATTTGTCCGATAGTGCAATTCGTCTTGAGGAGGGGGCCCTGATAGGTGTTCGCAAGTAGGTCACACAGGTACTTTCAAATGTTCCAGATGGTTCTAGAGCAGAACAAACAGAATGTCGTCTACCAGACGTATTGGATGAACTGTTAGAACTGTTAGAACGGACAAAAGAAAATTTTAACTGGTGACACGAGAAGGCTGCTTCTGAATTACTGCAGATAAATAGGGATACCTTCTTGTGTGTACCAATTGGCATTGGAAGGAATAATGTCCACATTGATACAGGAGATGCCAGGTCCACAAAACAGCCTACAAGACGACTGCTGCTAGCTTTGCATGATACACTGAGGGCATTCTAAAGGAAATGAAGAGTTAGAAGTGATAGAACCATCAGTTAGCCCTTCGTCATCACCCACTGTACTTGTTAAGAAGAAAGATGGCTCTCTGAGGTTTCGTGTAGATTGTCGCCGGCTTAGTAATGTGACAAAGAAATACTCTTATCCATTTCCAAGTATAGATGATGCATTAAACAGCCTAACAGGTTCACGATGGTTTTCTACTTTGGATATGAAGAGTGGGTACTGGCAGTGCGAGGTGGCCCCAGAGGACCAAGAGAAGACTCAATTTTGTTGTCGAAGGGAAAGGGACCTGGCAGTTCAGAGTTATGCCATTTGAGTTATGTAATGACCCTGGCACTTTCGAAATGCTGATGGAAAAAGTTTTACCTCTAAATATTTCTCAGGTTTGCCTAGATGACATAGGTGTGACAGTAAGGATATTTAATGAGCACATATCATGCTTAGAGACTGTATTCCAGAAAGTGGCCACAGCCAACTTGAAACTGGTTCCTAATAAGTGCCTCTCTTTTCAAAAGAACATAACTTTTTTGGGATATGTAGTGTCGACCCATTTGATTGAAACAGACCCTGAGAAAACCAAAGCAATAAGAAATTGGCTGATGCCAACTGACAAAACTGAGGTGCGGAGATTTCTGGGATTATGCGTTTACTACCATCGATTTGTACCTGGGTTCGCCACGATTGCCAAGCCACTACATGAACAGACTGAGGCAAAAAGATTTCATGGACCACTGAGTGTGAAGATGCTTTTAGTAAACTAAAGAAAATTCTGATATCTTCTCAAGTCCTGGGTTTTCCGAAAAGTAAGGATATATTCATTTTGGACACAGGTGCTAGTGATGTAAGCATTGGAGATGTGCTATCCCAGGTTCAAGATGAGATAGAAATACCACTATAACACTTCAGTAAGGTATTGCATAAGCTTGAGAGAAATTACTGTATCACACACAGGGAGTTTCTGGCTATGCTGAAGAAGATTTCATACTTTCACCCCTACATTTATGGCAGACGTTTTATTCTAAGAACCAGCCATGCTTCATTACGCTGGATACTAAATTTTAATAATTATGAAGGTCAAATAGCCCGGTGGATAGAGCATCGTCAAGAATATGACTTTGAAATACAGCACAGATGTGGACGTCTTCAAAGTAATGTAGATTCACTTTCTAGGAGGACATGTAAGCCATTTTGTCGTTATTGTGAACGTCAGGAAGTAAAGAGTGGCGAATTGACAAAGGTACAGAGGACAATAATTCAAGGTTCTATACCTTGTGATGGAACACCTACCTGGAGAGATGAGGGTATTAGGAAAGACGAGATGATTGATCCCACTTTCCAGCCATTATTAAAGTGTAAAGACACTGGCTTTCGGCCAAAATCAGAAGATATATTTAGTCTGACTGTAGAAGTCAAGCCATACTGGGCACAATGGAATTTCCTCATACTGAAGAATGGTGTACTTTACAGAAACTGGGAATGTAATGATGGTAAACACACATGTTACAGTTGGTCCTTACAGAATGATGGGTTCCAGAAGTCTTAAAATAACTGCATAATAAGGCAGCCAGTGGGCAGTTCGGTGTTAATAAGACACTTGATAGAATTAGACTGATATTCTTCTGGCTTCTCTGTCGGGAGGATTTTGAGAAGTGGGGCCGATTGTGAGTAGTAGGGGCTGGATGGTCCTAGATTAGCTGGGATTAATTGATGGATTATCGATTTGATTGATTGGATTAATCCTTAATCCGATCTTAATCCGATCATTTTTAATCGAAAAGGGTTAGTCGAAAGGGTTCGATTTAATTTAAGGGGGTTAAATTGATTGAAAGGGTTAAATGGGTTGAAATGGTTAATTTTTAATCGGATCAATTTTTTCCCCTTAATTTATTTTCTTTCTTTCTTTTTTGGGGTGTGGGTAGCAGGAGCTCTGTACGATGTTGACGGTGTGGTGTACTGGAGACAGCTGACCAGAGTGGTGGGTTGCAATGTCTTATATAGGTGTAGAAATGAGTACAAGAGTTGACTAAGACAAATTTTTTTTAAATATATTTTTTTCTAATTTTGAGGTGTTTGGAGGGATGTTAGTGGCGGATAGGTGATATTTACGAATATATCTAACACACGAGAGAAATTCAGTGTTTAAACAATTTCTAAGAGTGGCCTAAGTGTAAATGTTATGTTATTTGGTGGGATATTGGTCAAAGATACGATTTACATGTTAGTAATGAAAAATTATTGACGACTGTCATTAACATTACAGAATTTCAGAGTGTTCTACATATGAATAAATTACACACATCGAATCGGAAATTTTAAACGACTATGTGAATAATAAGTGGAATTACATGAGTCTTAAACATAATGTGAGTTTCGAACTTAGAAATATTATTTACACAAGAGATAACTTTAACTACGTGAATAACATCTAATGTCGACAAGTGCAAACTCAGTAAACAAAATCCAGCTAGTCAGTATGAATAAATAACACAATTCAGCCTGGAGAATAATATTTTATGGCAAAAAAACTCTGAATACAATTCAAACCAGACACAATCACGTACTTGAAATATTAAAATAAGTCAGTTGGAAGTATGAATCAGTAACACTTATGTCGAGCTGTGAGTAGATATGTGTAGCGCGTCCGATAGGCAACTGTGTTTAAATTACAGCAAATGAAGGGAAAAAAATTAAATGTTTACACTAATGGTATTTTCGTCTACCGAACAGAGAAATAAATTACTTATCACAATATTGATTAAACACACAAAAATTTATATTTTTCCGATAAAATACTTATATATTAAATCGCGGCTATCACTAGAGATGAAAGTAGGTCAGACACTTGTAAATTTAAGGGGAAATATATTGGTATTATTTCATAACTTGAGTTGAATTTTCTTATATTTAAAAACTAGATTAAATATATTATGTTTATCTTTTTCTGCGGACATCATCGTATTGTATCTTGAACATGATATCTTGTAATCTGTGTATATGTAAAATTTAATATTTTAAAAAATGTTTGCTGAACTGTTTTCTGTGTAGATGTAGATTGTAAGCAAGGAGGGGCAGAGGTTTTTGTTACCTATCTCCATTAAAATCCATTTAAATGTTTAATGCTTCCAAACACTAATAATTCAGTTTGTTAAATATTTAACTCAAATCATACAATATACTCAAAGTTTAAAACAAATGCGAAAAAAAAATCATACAAAATACCAAAAACATTAGATTTTTATATTCCCTTACTTAAACTCTTATAGCGAAGATGTTGGTTGATGAATGAGATCCGATCCCAGGTCACTGAGGCTGAGCGCTACCTGCTCCATCACATAAGGGCTTGGGTAGGCAGACAGGTGCTTGCAATCCCCTTGACAGCTCCGTGGGACCGGCAGCCTAGCAAGCGGCCAGGCGAGGAGGGTTGCTTTCACCGTCGTGGCAGGATCACTGGGCGGATGGGCGATAGCAGTCGCTGGAGAATACCGTAGGAACCTTCTCTGGCAGGCTTTCACCATCGCGGCAGAAACTGTAGACGGCTGGGTCCCCTCGGTCGCACAGCCCCGCATAGTCAAGCAAGAGGCGAGAGGGCAACCGGTGCCCTTGACCTAGGCACTGCAGACCGGTTCACTGACTGTCCGTGCACTGGAGGGGAGGTGTTAACTCCATGGAGTCACACAAGCAAATGAGCTCCAGTGGGTGACAGATGCTATTTATACCCTCACCAGTCTCCCTTGTATCATAAATTAATATAAATGCTATTCACCTGAAATGTATATCCAATAAACAATTAATAGATTTTAAGACAATTTAAGATGTTTTTAAACAATTTTAATGCTATTAAAAGAATTTTGTGATTTTTTAAAGTTAATGTGGATATGATCTATTTTACCTTTTATATCTGAATTGGACGTGTAATTGTCAGTTTTTAAGATATTAGTTTAAATTACGTTCCTATTTAACTTTTTTCTTACACGAACAATTGTCATTACAATATGAACTATTTGCATTACTATGTGAAATCAATTTAATGCTATGATTCAACATTGTTTTAACATATATGAACGAAGACCTGTTTTTACTATCATTTATTTGTCATTTTAATATGATTGATCCTTTTAGTTAATATGTTTAACGAATTACAAATTAGCTATTATCATACAGTACCTAGCCTGGAATCGAACACAGAATCTGTATATCTACCCAACACTGAAAGTGAGAAACTAGATTACATGTGTACATGATCTAAGTGGGACTCAAACCCAGCTTATATCAATTATGTCATAGCCGGGAATCGAACCCACAAACTCTATACATTAATTTGCCATGCCTTATCTGGGATTCGAACCAAGAGCCTCCTTGCCTTATCTGATATCTCTACGGAGGCAGGCGACATTTAACAACTTATTTATGTATTTATAATTTTTTTCCAGCATACATCTTTTTGTCAGATTCAAATATAACTTTATCTGATTACTATTTTTTTTTGCGAAAGTAATAGTCGGTTTGTCATCTGAATCTTTTCTTTACAGGGCTCTTTCTTGTTAATGCAACATACTTTTAATATAAAATTTAAGAATCTCTATCTCTCTCTGTTAAAGACAAATTGCATACTTTTACCCTCTTTGGGGAGAAAATATTTTTTGTACTAAAACAAAAGTTCACCTTTCATAAGGAATAGGGTAAATAATGAAAAAAAAAATCATTTACATCATATTTATTTACAAAAATGATGCAAACACAGGATGTTCCAAAATTTATGTACAACATTTTATCACTGAAGCATCATAGTGTATTCAAAAACATATTTAAGCAAGTAGATATATTTTGCTCCAAACATACACAAATTACACATACTTGTTTCAACACAATCAAGTATGAGCATCCCAAAACACTATCAAGTAGAATTTACTCCACACATTTCCATGCTAAACAAACACAAGTGAATTCACAACATTTTTGCAACAATTTTTTTACACTAGCAAATGCAGGTTGTCACTTAAATTATTTCAAAAATACAGGTAGATCCAAAACTTTATGTACAACAATTACACCTTGCTCCGAAACAACTGCAGGATAACACAAAACATTGATCCAAAATAAATACATCATTGTTCATTAAAACAAATATTTTTTTATAAACTGTTAGCACTTTTGTGAACAGACTTTTAATGCATTTTCTTACAATTGGATCCAGGTTCCCTTCTTGGCCTCTACTTTCAAGGAGTGAGCAATTATTTTGGCTTGGTTTTAATCTGTCTGTTTATACACTAACTTCTTTACAAGTAGGGGCTTATAAACAATGCTTCCGACCAAATCAGGATAGGATTCAACATAATGAGAGTATACTTCTTAAATACTAGATGGAAGAGGTGTATTTGCAGTCATATGAAACACTGGACATTTCTTGTTGTCGCCGCACTGTATGTGTTCATGGCTCTGTTCGTCTCTTAGAGGAAAGTAAATTACTTTAAAATGAAAAATATTGCCACAGGCTTCCGTAAATTCTCGCAAAATTCCATTGGCACCATAGGGCATAAGTTATATTGGACTTTCGTTGTTTGACACTGACATATTGATTAGCAGGTTGAAAATACATTATGTTACCACTATGACATCCAATACTCCACTCAGAAGATTTATCAAGGAACAATGTATGATGTATAATAATTCTCTAAATTTGAAAGTTGAAATGTGTTTTAGGGATAAATTTCATTTTTTGCAAATTTCATTGCTTGATGTACATAACAGATTAATGAATCACAACCAGTACGAGATATGTAACCAATCTTTTCTTTGCTATAATGATATAAATTATGAAGATTATTATCACATTCTTCGAAATACTGACAAGGCAAAACAGTTCTATATTATAAACAAGATGTTTCAAACATTTTTCTTCCTCACAATATGAAGTTACAATGCATTTGTCCTTAAGCTTATGCTTACGATCTATTATATGAGGTCTGTACTAGTTTACAAGACATTCAGAATTGTTATAGCTAGTTTAAGTAGCATCATAAGTATTTGGTTTACTATGTGCTGACAAAGGTTGAGAGAAATACGTACATTAGAAATGAATGTCTGACTCACACATTTCCTTTACAACAAAATGTGAATATAATAAGCTGTAAGTTACAGAATGCAAACCTTTAGTAAAAAAAAAATGTATAATTGTATTTCATTGGACACAATGGGAACATTGGGATCATTATTCTGAATTAGCCACTTCACACTCATATAAGTTACACATCGATGGAAAAACTAATCCTCCTTGTTCGAAAATAAAGTTTTGGATGTCCCATACTAATTTGGTTAAGCTAATAGGAAAATCGGTGTCATATCTTAAATTATACACTACATGCTTGTGTCCAATGCAAACTCCAACTTCTTCATGCATACATTCAGGATTGATTATTGAAAAACTCAAATGTTCATCTCCATTGCACATCTATATCTGTAGTGGACTAACTTCATCTTAAATTCGAAACCACACACGCCTGAATCCTACAGTAACACTAGTGCACTGAAGTGATGATTTAACATCTCCATCTTAACTGAAGCTCTGTTCTACGATTCTCTCTCTTTTTATAGACAGATATTCTTCCTGTTAAAATTAGTTGTTCAACAACAACTTTTTAGATCAAATTTACATACACAAAAAATACTGTTCCATGCCTCTCAGTCCCACATTCCGCATGGTGCTCTTAAAAGTTTGCTACTGCCTTGTATTTGCATGATATGTTCCTTATTATTACATGATTCATTCCATAAGGTTGTGGTGGTATTGTCAAATTCTCTTATCAATTTGTATTTTATTTGATGAAAACCTGGTTCTTTGGTTATTTCTTTACTGCAATTTTTAAAATATTGGTTTCAAGAAGAACAGGTCAGTTCGCTGTCAGGCCTCATATTAAAAACAGGACAGTCTTCTTCATCACACAGCAGTCGTTCTGTATACAGGCTTTCTCCGAAACTTTTTGCGAAATTCCAATGTTCATTTCCTTTGCACATCTGTGTTTGAAAGTATATGTAGCCTAGAAACAGGAACAATACTTTCTTGTTTCCTTCAAAAAATAGTAGTGTGTATCTTCTCTGGGTCGAATTTCTCAATTTTTTCGAAATCTTATGGTACCTGTAACAAAACATTTTTGGAAAATTAATATTGTTACACATAGGTAGGATGTTGATACAAATATTCTCTCAAAGCTTCGCTTTTACATTTGGAGCAGAATGATTTTTCCTCACTGTGATTTGTATTATAGTATTTGACTAATGAATTAATACTCGAACAGTCGTGGTAACTTCTTATATTTATTACTTCTGCATTTGTTAAAGTATTTAAAATTTCCCTTTGTCTTGTTCCAAGCACATATATGGGATAGTCTTCGAGTGACATATCATTTACACATTGAAAACGTTTTTCCTAAGCTATGTCACCAGAGTCCAATTTCAGGTTATATATCTCATAAGTCTGTTCCTGAAACATTTTAAGTTCAGGTTTTAAACTATACCAAGTCTGGGAGATTTAAAGCATAGTACTTTAAGGTCATTAGCATTGGTTGCATAAGAAATAGCAAGCTCCTTAGTTATCTAAATAGTTTTTGAAACCCTGAGTGTATAACATCATTTTTTACATTATTTTTATACACTATTCACAAAAAGTCTCTCTCACATATAATTTTTTTTAAATACAATGACAGTGCTTGCTTCGGAATCTACTTCACCAACTCCAGAATCTTCCATTACTGTATCTGGAATGATTCTAGCTTCAAGCATCTGTTCCAGTCTATGCAACATACAATCCCTTTGCATATGATGTAAGTTGTCATCATTAGCAAAGGCAGGCATGCAGTAAGGTCAGTCTCACAAGGTAAATAGGATACGAAATCCTCATCAGCTTTTAAATATTCAGCTAGGAATGGATACACAATTTTTATTTAGTGACCCAAAAAACAAATTATGAATTATTTCGGCAGCACTTGCAGTTGGGAACACTCTATACTTAATAAGGTTTTCGCCTTCCTGTAAGCTAAAATATCATTGAACGTTTCAGTGCATTCAGAGTCGCAATTGTCACAGCAGTGACCTTAATGCATTGTACCTGATGAAATGCCTTGTAGATTCTGTGTTGATGATGTTCTAGATGAAGCAGTAGACATTTGGCATTGTAGTGGAAGTCTGGAGCTGTAGTAATTGTGGTAGATGTCTGGAGCTGTAGTAGACATCTGGAGCTGTAGAAGTCGTGATGGATGTCTCGAGTTGTAGAAATTGTTATAGACATCTGTATCTGTAGTGAGTGCCTGTTGTTGTAGTGAATGCCTGGCATTGTTCAGGTTATCAATGCTTGCACTTGATGACGATGCTTCCCAGATGCCTGTAATAGATGCCTGACATCATTATATATGCTAATGCAATGCAGATGCACACACACAAATTGACCTTGGCAGATGCAGAGTTAAGACTGAGAAAAAATTAATTTATCCCTCCTTATGTACTGTAAGGATTCAGAATGGCTGCAATTTTCCTGCAAATTGACAAGAATTTGGACACTTTAATAAAAAGTAAGAATAACATTGATATCGCTATTTTTTAACACTGAAAAAAAAAAATTTCTGCTTGTATTCATAGGGTTTCATTAAAATCATGCCAGAAACTGTTAGAATATTAAATAAATTCAAATATATACATTTAATATTACATGGAATACATTTTTACTGTTGGAAAGTTTTTGGTTAGCTGTAAAAAGAGAGGGAACACATTGGTTAGCACGCAGGTGGGTCACAGCATAAAAATAAATTATTTCACAATGTGTGGATGTTGTGTTAGACATTGGTTGGGCGATGTTGTCAATGTTTTTATCGGAAATCTCTCTCTCCTTTCCGTATTCTCACATGCGTGTGAGTCAGTGCTTCACCCATTTCGGCTCTCAAGACATCGATGTTAAGAGCCACCTAAATCTCTCCCAATATATTTTTTCCCTCCTATACATTGAATCTATAGTTAAAACATTTCTTAATGAGTGAATACTTGTAGAAAACATTTCTTAATGAGTGAATAAAATATAAATTTTTGAATAATTTAGAAAATATTTTCTGTTTTAATGAGTACATTAAATAAGTCTTGTGTTTTTACTTGATTCAAATATACACTTGTTTGAATTTTAAATCTGGGGATTATTTTGGGAAAATGATTTCAGGGACTTGAAATTTTTTTTCCGCTGTTCATATACTCAACCTGTTGTGTAAGGTTGAAATGACAGCGAGTCGGGCCAAATTTCTCGGGGCATGCATTCATAGGGCTGTGGCTCAAAGCAGGGGAACCAACACTAGAAAATGTGTTCTGAATACTGTAGCGGGGAGGGTGCTTTGTCTTGAAACAGGTACTGCAGTGATGCCAACTCACGAAAACACATGAAAAATTTTCCCAGGACTAAGTCTGGGGTGTGTAAAACTGGTTTTTGCGAACTCCTGGCTGGAGCAATAGCAGAGGTCTTCAGAAAAAGTCGCCTTCGAGAGTGGGGGTCACGACCCTCTGGATACATCTTGGGGGGAGGGGATGTTTGGCATTGTGGAGTCGGAGCAGTTCTGAAGACAAGTGGTGGAGGGTAGGGGGTGTCTACGGGCGAGCAGGACCTGATCGGAGTGCAACTAGGCAGATGATCCTATGTTGAATCAGTTGTGACAATTGAGAATCGAGGACAGTCAGGTGACTGACCTCCAGGACCTCACTGAGGAGGGGCGATAGTGAGTGGCTGGACAGGGTCACATACCTCTGGACTCTGGCTGGTTCTGAGGGATAGGGTGGGAGGGGGTGGCATGCAGGGTCCTCCCGATGTGCATGCAAGTAGGTAGTTGTCGCCATCTTGAGAAATTACAGAAAACATTTGACGATCGTGGACGGCTCGGGGCAGTGCACACTGGCGAGGGAGGAGGGAGTAGTTATAAGCCGGTTTCTTGACCTCAGGGTCTTGCAGAAGCGGTCTGGACACTCAATGCCATCTTCAGTCGTTCATCAATGCTTGTGGAAGACAGACATGAAAGACATCAGCTCATTCATAAACACTGCACCTCTACACACTTAGCTTCCAACAAACTTAAGATCGACGAGCATCGCATGTAACTTCATCTCTAGTGATATCCGCAATTTAATATAAAAGTATTTTATCAGGAAAATATACATATTGGTGAGTTAACTTTTTTTCCGGATCGATATACTGCATTTGCGATAAGTAATTGATTTCTGTGCTCGGTAGACGAAAATACCGTTTGTGTTAACATTAGAAAATGTTCTCCTTCATTTACGATAATTTAAACACAGTTGCCTATTGGATGCGCTACACATATCTACTCACAGCTCGACATAAGTACTACTCATTCGTCGAACCGACTTATTTTAATATAATCTCAGGTACATGATTATGTCTGGTTTAAATCACAATCAGGATTTTTTTGGCCGTAAGATATAATTCACCAGACTGAATCGTGTAAGGTACATGTACATGTAAACTTGTTAATGTGTTATTTATGGATTTCGTTTTCTGAGTTTGCACTTGTCGACATCAGATGTTATTCACCTAGTTAAAATTCTCTCTTGTGTAAGTTATATTTCTAAGCTCGAGACTCATGTCATATTTAAGACTCATGTAAGTCAACTTATTATTCACTTAGTCGATTGAAAATTTCCGATTCGAGGCGTATAATTTATTCATATGTAGAACACTGTGAACTTCTGTAATGCTTAATTGCATTCCTAAAACATCGTTTAACACGTAAATCACATATTTCAAAGTCACCTATCTACTGTCTACAAGCAATATGCCACCAAAATGGTTACCATTTATACTTAGGCCACTCTTAGAAATCGTTTAAACACTCTGAAATTCTCTCGTGTGTTAAATATATTCGTAAAAATCGCCTATCTACCACCAACATCCCTCCAAACACCTCAATGTTAGAAAAATTAACCTTAGTCCACTTTTGCGCTCACAACTCTACACCTATATAAGACATTGCAACCCACCACTTAGGTCAGTCGTCTCTAGGGTACCATACTGTCAACGTGGCACAGAGCTCCTACCACCCCACCGCAAAAAAAAAATAAAGAAAAAAAATAATATATATATAAATTTAATCCGATTAAAAATTAACTATTTCAATCCATTTAATCCTTTCAATCAATGTAACCCTTTCAATTAACCCATTTTGATAAAAAATTTATCGGATTAAGATCGGATTAAGGATTAATCCAATCAATCAAATCGATAATCCATCAATTAGTCCCAATTAATCCTGGTTGATCTAGAACCATCCTGCCCCTAATACTACTGTGCGACAGCTGCACTGCGAGGAAGGTCCTAAGGACCAAAGGACAAGGTCATATTGAGAAATACAATGTTGGAGCCACATTCGAAAGGATGTCAGTAGACATTTTGGATCCTTTACCTGTCACAGAGAGAGGTAATCGATATCTACTGGTGACTCAAGAATATTTTACTTGTGGCTTGAGATCATTCCTCTCCCGAACCAGGAACCACGTACTGTGGTCTAGGCACTCATATAACATGTCTTTTCGAGGTTAAAGGTGCAACTAGAACTCCATTCTAATCAGGGAAGAAACTTTGAAGCTGCGGTATTTCAGGAGGTGACAAAAGTTGTGGGGATGAAAATGACTAAGACTACAACCTTACACCCTCAGTCGGATGGAATGGTCGAGAGGCACTCTTGAGTAGAAACTGCCAATTTTTGTGGCAGACAACCAAAATGACTGGGGTTCAAAGGTGTCATTGTTTCTTTTAGCTTACCACTCAGCAGTTCACGAGTCGAAGAGGGTAACACCATCAAGGATGCTGTTTGGAAGAGAGCTACGCTTCCCCACTGACCTGCTGTTTGGCCGACTGGCAGAAGAGGAAGATGCAGCCTCTGATTATGCCAGAGAATTATGTAACAGACTTGTTGGCATTCATGAGTTTGCTAGACAGCACCTCAGAATAAATAATGACAGGATGAAGATGCGATATGATAGGAGAATATCGGGAGAGGTATTTCAAGAGGGACAACTGATGTGGATGTACAACCCACAGATGAGAAAAGGGTACCGCAAAAAGCCAAAGAAATGTTCGGAAGGCCCCTACAGAATTCTGAAGAAGATCAATGATGTGGTCTTTCGGATTTGTCACCACGGCTCTCGCATGAAGCCAAAGGTTGTCCACATCGACCGACTGGTACTTTACGAAGGTCCTGGATGTTGCATAGTCTGTTCAGGACGAACATACTTGAGGAGGGGGCAATGTTAAGTGTTGCTGGTGGGGACTACTAACCTTGGCACGTCTTGTGCTAGCTGAAGTAAGAGAGGGACATCGCGTAGTAGTAATAATGCCGCAGCGCGCCGAATTGAATGTTTTGAATCGCAGAGCGTGCGATTAGGCCGTATCAGCTACCTCAAAGCGTGCCGATATTTTTATCTCATTTTTACGCATGCTACTTACTCTGGCAATATTGGTTTTTGGCAATATCCGAAGAATGCTCTGGATTATTGACCTCGTCTCTCAGAGCAATTCGGGGTGCGCTGAACCTTCGAGATTGTCAGGGTTAGACTATAAAAATTGCGCCAGACTTCCAAGCTGGCAGTTGAGTTGAAGTTGTAGCTGGTGAATGAATTGGGTGACTGAGTTCCGAGCGACAGTGTGACCAGTGAAGAATGAAGGCTGGCGACTCCGAGTGTCAATGTTTTTAAGGACGTGTCTGGCAGACTGCACTATTGAACTAAAAACGTGAGTGAAGGACAATACAGCTGATGGAAACAGATAGACTGAACCCTGATAATAATGAGTATGAGTTAATTGACTGTTACCAACAGAGACAATTAAGAAGGACGTTAATTAAAGTTGAAAAAGACATTAAATATTGCACTCACTGTTAAATAGAAAGAGTAAAAGTGAAGACAGCTAATTAATGTAGCATATATTAGCAGAGTGAATAAATTATAAATCAAATTTTATTTTGTATATGTTTTTCACCAAGACCTCCATTCTTCACGAACTCAGATACGCCCCTAATGAGTCCTCGTATGTAACAATATTATGAAAAGTTCCAGTTGATGGTTTTTTCCACATGCCAAAGCAGATTAGTTTTTCCATGTTATCAAAAAATGGGCATTACTGGTAAACCAAAAAATAATGGGAGGGTCATGAATACGGTGCCGTAGGTGAGCAATAAAAAAAGTAACAGAATAATGAACCTTATGAGAAGCTTTCCAGGAGTCCTGTCCCGCCACTGTAGGAGGTAAAACTTTCATTATGTACGGAATGAATTTATAATAGTGTAATGATATTAATGTTATTTCACAAAGAAATGGTTGTATACACATTTTTTTTACAGGATTATTATTGTATTTTATAAATCGAAGAAGGATCAGAGTGAATCGTTTAAGATATTAAATAGGAGTGGGTGGCTCTTAAAAGCTAAGTCATGAGAGCCGATGAGGGTGAAGCGAGGTGAATACGGGCAGCGCCGAAATGCAAGGGGGGGGGGGGGGTAAACAGGAGATTCCCGAGAAAACTCACCAACCAACAGCGACATCGTCCGGCGCGATTCTCACGTTCGAAAACCGGGAGTGACTCCCCCCCCCCCCCCCCCCCGGAAGTTCGCCTAAGGAAAAAGGTGGTGGGGGGCGAACGCTGTACCCACTGCGGCAACCGCGGCCCACTATCGAACAACGGTTGACAAATGTCACTATGGTATTCTTTTTAAGTAATAATATTTAATTTTTAATATTCCATATTATATATGTATATATATATATATTTATATTTATATTTATATACACACACACATACACACATACATAAAGGATGTTGAAAAATTGCATGTCAATACTTCGGGGACACGTTTCGTACATCTGGAGGATGAAAAAATGTTATATGAACATAGGTCCGCAAATGATTCATTTAATCACTTCAGCCCGTATGGCCCGCGGGCTGGATCATGTTAGTGTGGAATGCTATCGCAGCTGTAATTGGCAGCCCCATACCATCCCCCGAGGAGCCCTGATTTGAATTGACTACACTTTTATTTGTGGGGACATGTGAAGGCACTTGTGTATGCAGCCCCAGTGGACGATTTGGGCACACTCCATAACCTTATTGTGGCGGTTTGCGAAACAATCAGGAATTTTCCACGGATTCATCAACGCAGAAATACACTATATATATTATATATATATATATATATATATATATATATATATATATATATATATATATATATATATATATATATATATATATATATATATATATAACTCTACACTAGACACGAGTGTGTGTATATATATATATATAAAACTCTACACTAGACACGAGTGTATATATATATATATAACTCTACACTAGACACGAGTGTGTGTGTGTATATATATATATATATATATATATAACTCTACACTAGACACGAGTGTATTTCTGGCAGAACAAGAAACGATGATGTAAGTGCATAGACCAAAGGCTGAATGTACTTTGGAAAAAAAGCCACATACAAAATAATTATTTTATGATTTGATATTTGCGTTCCCCAGAACAGAAATGTCAACGTGTCTGTAGCATTAATAATATTTTTAAAAAGAGAACATAACGCTCTAACTGCCACTGAACACATATACTATAGGTGTACGTGCAATAGATAGGCATCTTAATCACGATTTAGAATTACATATCTCTCTGTCTGTATTTCGGCATATTGAAAACCGCATGCAAAGAAATGTTCCATTCATATCTGACATCCATATATGTCAAAGATTACAAGGATATTGTTACAACAACATAGCTAGCAAAGCCACTTATTGAGAAGTAAAAAACCTGCAATATTGTACACTATACAGTAAGAAATCCTTTGGCGAAGAAGAGTTCAAGGCCGTGGTTGTTATTAAATCACAATGGACCAGGTAACTTCATAATTGTGGTATGTAATTAGGTACTAACACCAAAATCATTGGTTGTGTTCGGAACATATAAGAAGAAAGTTAAGATATTAAATCTCTAAACAAATACTTCTCCTTGGTACATATGCAGTTCTGGAATGGCATTTTCAAATAATGAAAGTAAAGTGTTTTATATTGCTGGTCATAAGACAGTAAAATACATGTATATACAGTATTGGAACTGTACGCAATCCGCTTTGATTCTATTGATTGTTATGGCTTGCTTTGCCCTTGTATTTAGGATTAATATAAATAATTGATATTTGTATACATTGACGATACCAAAATAATTCTTACAGAAAAGCCAGAAAATTATTTCAAACACGTGTTATTAATATTGATAAATTAGTGAAGTACTGAAAGCCAGAAACGAAAAAATTTCTCGCCATAAAAAGTGTAATTAAATGGACTCGATGAAACAGTCTGGAGCTCGGTCATTGTTGTCTCTTCGTTAAACAAATAAATATTACATCTCATTGAAAGTAAGAAAAACAAAAAAAAATTCGTTAAAGTTCTTTCCGTTCTATGTTTTCTTCAACTTTCAAATTATCTCTATTTTACCAAATACACTAGGCCTCTAGGCCTAGGGTAATTTGATTTTCACAGTAAAAAAACTTACTATGTTGAACCCAAAGAGGTGACAGTGTACACTACTGTTTATAACCTCTTTGGTTTAATCCTACTCATCAAAAGCGAACTTAAGTTCCTCGCGAAAAAAAAAAAAGCCCGCTTTGACCTGCATTTGTGGCAAAAAGTCACCTAGCTCCAGCACAGCATTCCTCACAGCCCTTCTCCCTTCGCGCCAGTGGGAAAATGGGAAAGTATAATAGAACGGGATTATGCCGCGGAGGGGAAAAGAGGGGAGGGGACTTCCCGCTCCGCCATTGGGCAAGGTGGTGTGCGGCTTCGCAAGCGAGCGAGCGCCAGACGCCGATACGACAGTCTTCTGTTTGGAGTTGGCGCGCGTGGATCTGCTTGTTGACATACAAAACGGCGTTCCTCGTAAGGGCGGGCGCGCTGACGTAAACATCACTGTGTTTTTGTGGCGTGTGCACTCTTACCGAAAGGTCCTGTGTGCTGTTTTGAAAGGCATGTTGTTGAATAACTGAGAAGAGGTTGTTACTGATGTTTACTATCTGAAGAAGTGCAAGGTAATAACAACTCACCGCCATTTATCGAAGTTGATTCATTCAACATGGTTGAAATTAAGATTGAATGAAAAACACCATAATTTGCAATGTCCAGTTAAATGACATAGTCTGCTACTTTAACGTTGATATACAAAAAAAGTATTTTTATAACATAAACGTTAGAAAATTCTGCCTTAGAAATACCAATAATTCTTACCATGATCATTTATTAATATTTTTAAATAGTAAGTTTACATGTTACTACAAAAAGCAACGGAATTGGCATTATCTGGCACAATTTACATACCGTTAACAAAATATTCGTGCTGGTTATTTTAATAGGCCTGAGTATGTTAATTATCGCCCTCTTTAATGTTTTCCGAGGCAATCCATGTTCACTAATTAACGGCGTGATGGTCTCTCAACTCTGTTTTGTACAGTTAATTTTATGTAAGAATAACAATTTTTTTTTGGACTCGGCCATGCTGCGAAATATGTTTTACTCTAGTTATATTGTCCGTGTCGCCAGGAAGCGCGTGTTGCGCAGAACTAATTTGAAACGAAAATAAGGCGTTTCACCCAGTGATTCAAAGATATGCGGTAGTTGCTGTTTCTGTCTACTTTGATGTTTTCGAGTGAACATCTGTTGGACGCATCCCGTATATTGTGCATTTAAAAGAAAACATCCTATTTCAGTATGTGCAACAATACGCGCATGTTATGGAAATATACGCCATGAATCTATGGGTATGTTTATAGATGATCTGTGTAATGTAAATATTCGATGTATGGTCTCTAGTGGTTAAAGAGAATGGGTTAGGACGAAAGGGGGACATTCTTAATTTTTGTTTATACACAGGAAGTTTGTTATTTTTCCAGGCAATCTAATAATTTTGACCCATGCGTGGGAATATTAACAAATCGCAGTCGTTCAAATGTTTTTTTTTGGCTGGGCATTTAGGAAGCACATGCATGTTTCATTGACTCGCTTTATGTAACGCATTCGTGTGAGAGATGTTAAACAGCAAAGAGTGGTGCATGATGAAACAAGTGACAAATATGCATTCAGGGCATGAGGGTTAGCGGTTACCTGGTTGTCGAAAACTTGGAAGGTCAGTTTATTCTCACTGTGACACGTGTGTTTGCTTCAAGTTCTTTGCCGCACGAACAGATAACGTGGTGTAATTGAACACTGAGCAAGGTAAACTAACAGCCTTATTAATTTTTAGGTATGCTCAGATAAAATTAACTAAAATTCAGGGGCAGCCACAATACAAATAAGAAAGAACAATCCACAAGGCACAGAAAATTAAAAAAAAAAAAAAAAAAAAGTGGAAAAGGTATTTCTTTGAGATTACATTGACATCTTGAATTAGTTTGTGGTACTCTTTTTATTTAAAATTTTGTTAGCTTTAATTATTTGTATATTAAAAAAATATTCAAGTCGTAATGGACATGAAATTATTTTTAAAAAAATGTAATCTAGGTGTGTATCTTATTTGGGGAGAAATGACGTCACGTGAACTAATATAAATTCACTATATTAAAAAAATAATAAACGCCAAACGAATTTTTCGCCACTGTACCAGAATCCAGCGCCTTTAATGCAAAAACTAAAAAATCATTGAAGTGATGTACGACCCTCCCGCCCTATCAGAACCGAAATATAATTTTAATTTAAACACAATCGCGATTGCGTACAACAAACAAGAACTAGTTAAACGGTATTGCTGTAACGCGAGCTGTCATTTCTTTATTTGGGACCTGGAACCGATGACGTCACGAAAGGGCGTACACCTCGTTTGAGTCGCGTATGTTCGCTTTAGCGAGAAGAGCTCGTAAGGTCGACATTTACACGTGCTATATATCTTCTTTCGCAGTTAAAAATCGCCACTTGTTCGAACCTGGTGTGCATGCCGTCGAGTTTGATAAACCATCGCGAGAGATTAGTCACGAAAATATACGACTTTCGAATTGTACTTTCGTTTACAAATATACTCCACGTAAAGCAGTCTCGGTAACCATACTAACATAACACACGCCTGTATTTCTGTCAGCGCACCTTAAAAATACAGGACCACTACGTAAAATTCTGCACCATATGTTACTCCACCCGCCGCACTGAATTGCGCGTGGCAATCATACTTACCTGAGGTTGTTGATACACGCGAGCTGCTCACGTACTATAGTCCATTCAAGGTTACTTCACACGTTTATGAAACCCTGTAGTTTTACTTCTAGGATATTCTTCCGCCTCGTGCAAACTAAGCTTACCCAAGTCTAGAAAATTACACCAAATGACAACGCACCACACTCGTGCGCACTCAGTTGTAATAATACTTTACATGATAACTATTTCATACTAGGCACTACCAACACACATGTTTTCTCGCTGTATTTATTCATATTCATTAGATAAGAGATACTGTAATGTATAAATAAAACTAGGTAAAACTTCAGTAGAACGAAAAATGCATAGCATACTTAAGAAATAACTAAAGGGAAAGGCTCCATAGTTTAGGTGGTTTTTCAAAGGCTTGATTCAAAAAGTGCAGAGAGACCTTGCATAGGCTATATTCCTCGTGTGCACATTACGCAAGCGAGACGGATCCACGTAGGACCATTCAAGTATTCAAAACGATCATTTAGTTTGCGTGGGCATTACTTAGAGGATGTACCGGCCCTTAATTGATAAAAGTTTTCAAACAAGGGACAAAGAATAACCTCTCACGCGTGTGTTAGACAAACTGATAAAAACTTACATGTAAAGCATGTAAGCTATTTGTTTGATATTTCGGAAAACCATTTTTTCTTTTTAATTAGCGGGGGTGCTAAAACACCTTCTGCGAATTTTAACACTTGTTCGCCTGCTAGGTACATAAGTAGACTGGTTTTTTTTTTTCCCTCCTGTTCAACCTAAATTAGTCTAAACCACATACGCCTACGAAGTGAAAAAAATATTGTTAAAAGCCGCCATGGACGTATCTACGTTCGTGAGGTTCGGATATCGTAATAAGATTAAAAGGACTGAATTTTATTCCTTAATTAGTTTACAACGTTATAAATATAAAAAAAAGTACGCTCCGCTATAGTCTATTTCATGTAAGTGGAGCAAATTTTTACATTTTAGAAAAGTAGCACGGCCACAATGTATCCTTCCACCACAGCTGTAATGTCACTGAAGGAAAATACTTTTGTAAACAAATGTTTTGAGTCCAATGCACACTTGCATTTTCCTCTTTCCTCGCTTTTCCTGTCGTGACAGGCATTGGAAGACTGACGTTAGCTAACTTACGTCCAGCAATTAATGTGGGATATTATAGCTAGGTTGGCATGCCTACCCGTTTTAGTTTTGTAATTAACGAGTTAAATTTGTTCATTTTATTTCGAGGGAACAAGGAAATGGTTTTCGGGAAGGGGGGGGGGGGGAATTTAGTTTAATGTCTTTCGTGAAACGGCATTATTTTGATGTTCTTACGAGTGTGTGGTTTTTTTTTTTTTTTTTTTGGAGCAGTGGAAAATATTGCACGTATGGGAATACCATTTAAATTATTTAACTGGAAAATTTTAACTTCGATGAAAAAGCAAAACACGATATATACGTCGCTGTTCGTATTCGTGCCGATGCAGCAATATATGTACACACACACATTTTGACTGAAGTTAACCTTACACTCGTTGAATTTACGATATAGACCAATAAACAAATACTACGCACTCGTTACTAAAGTACGGCTTTTTCAGACCACGTGCATTTCAATCATTACATTAACTGTTTACAAATACATTCACAAAAAACACACACACTTACTATTTGTAAAATTCGCAACCTCTTGAACTCGGCGTTTTTCTATGGCAATCCTTGTAAGTTTACTTCAATAAAAGCATGTCTGTTCGTCACTAGCATTAAGTAATTTATTTGCAGCATCATTCAGTAAAATCAACACTGCGCACGTTTCCTGAAACCCACAAACTTAACCTTAGATATGTAAATTATATTCATGTCGCTTCATTTGCGATGCGGACGGCGGCAAGGCAAATGTCGGAACGAGCAGTTTTTTTTTTTACGAAGCTGTAAACACGTGCTGATTAATATTACATTTCACTCGAGGAAAACGCACTGCAATGGTACCTACAACCAACCGTTCTTCAAAAAAGCAAATAAAAAAAAAAAATTAACTTCCTATTAAATATTACAACAACACCAACAAGATATTCGTATAATAAACACGATGAGAAAAAAAGCACACGCACAACGGCTTTCACCGAGCTGGAAACTGGGAACACAAACATGGCCAGCCATTGGCTGGAAACTGTTCGTACGTGTCGACATACGTTCTCATAATTACTAAACATATTTTCAAAGTCCAGCCATTAATAGCCAAGAAAATTCAATATTGCTTTAAAAACATAATTTAAACCGTATATGTTGTAACTTAAGTATAATTAAGATTTTAAATTACTAATTTTAGTTCTGAGTACTATTTTCTTCCAATGCCATCTTAAAAATTGTCAACTTAACAACACGGATCCCGCAGCAATTTATCAGCTGATACAATACTTTACGAACGAGAGCATTTACTGTTTACGTAGTGTGTATGTTGGTCACATTGCCTGTCGGATTTTGCCCCACTTATATGAAATAGACAGTATTATTTACAACATTAAGACTGGGGTGGAGCCCCGCATTTTTTTTTAAATAGTTGTTTACGCGAATATGCGTATCTGGGTTTAAAAAAAAAATGTTCTGCGTATGCGACTTTTTATTAGAAAAGAAAATAAACAACCATCTATGACTGTGTGTTTTTTTTTTTAATCAAGTGTATTCTTGGAGAAAATTTTTTTTTTTGAAATTGGTCAAATATATTTTTAAACCTTGCCTATGCAGTTTCCTTAAGCGGCAAGAGAAAAGTACAAAGATACGGGCTTAGTTTAATCTGTGGTCTTTCATCGAGTGTAATAAAAACCCCTATATTAGAGATCTAATTTGCGCAGTACAGCGTTACGCCGGAGATTCTGCACGCCTTGCGCGTAGGAGCGATGAGGCACTAGGCGTGCGTGGTAGTGTCGCCCGTATCGCTCCCTCGTTTCTTGACCTTGGACGCGTGGTTCCCTCGAGGGTCCAACCCACTTCGTGTCTCTAGTATTTCACTATCATCCTATCGGCGAGCGCATTATTTAATGACAATCTCAATTCTATAATTGAAGTCCTCATCACTGTCTTTATATGTACTAGCTAGTCACTCAATCCTCACTTATAATTTACACTTGTACACCCAAAATGTGCTCTCGTCATACATTAGCATCTGTCTAAATGTCTGCCGCACAATCATACAGTTCCTTCTTCACACAGTCCAACCCGTCAGTCTCCCTCTACTCCCGATTGTGGCCATCGTCGCTCCGATGACACTGTTACAATTTCTCTTTAGTAATTAAGTGGGGTAAACCAAGTTCCTTAAGAGATGGAGGTCTTGATTAAATAAAATAATTATAATTTTCTGATTTTATTTACATTAACTATAAACAAATTCTCTCGACTCAACATCTCACCATAAATTGATATCACTTACTGTTTACAGTAAATGGATTCAATTATTACAATTTATAATTACCCGAAATAAATAAATGAAATTAAAGAATTAAGAATCAATCCCGATAGATAGCGTATCAACCTATTCAATTAGTTTATCAATTATGTGTCCATATTTGACAGTTCCGATATTCACAGTAAAATCCGTATTACATGTCCACTCCAAAGACTACTGGCCGCTGGACCGCGGTAGTATATATAGTGTCGTAGGCAGTCACCCAGAATTTTCTGTAACTCGCGTGCTGTGGCAAGCATCATGATCTCCAGAATATTCTTGCGCCTTCTGTCGGTTTTTTCAGCGGGGTGTAGGGGCCACGGTGGCTCAGCGATTAGCACGCTCGCCTCCCACCAAGGCGAACCGGGTTCCATCCCCGGCCGGGTCACCGGATTTTCGCAAGTGGGAATCGTGCCGGACGATGCCGTTGGTCGGCGGGTTTTCTCGGGGATCTCCCGTTTCCCCGCCACTTCTTTCCGGCGCTGCTCCAGATTCACTTCAATCACCCTCGTCACCTCTCAAGCTCCTCGCTGTTAAGAGCTGCCCTAATTCCTTTCCTCCCTCCCTTCAGAGGGGCGGAGGAGAGGCTGTGACGCAAGCAAGTCTCGCCACTGTCAGTTATTCACGGGCTTCCCAGGGTGAAGCAACAGGCAGCGAGCGCGTTATTCCGGGTAGAAGGGAGGATCGAGGTAGGTCACTTCCTCCACCCCTTACACAGCGCTGGACAGCCCCCCGACGCCAACAGCAGCGCGTAACAATATAATACACGTGGCGCTAA
Organism: Dryococelus australis; assembly: GCA_029891345.1. Taxonomy (NCBI): domain Eukaryota; kingdom Metazoa; phylum Arthropoda; class Insecta; order Phasmatodea; family Phasmatidae; genus Dryococelus; species Dryococelus australis. Next base: position 37,959,554 of record CM057004.1, read on the forward strand.
TGGTCGTCCACGACTCCAAAAACTCTTGATATAGAGGCATGCCGCGTATTATGCAGGATGTTTCAGTAAAAGAATGCAAAAAATGAAACTGGGAACAGGGGCCACTTCACGGAACGTTTTGAGATTGCGAACGTGTGTTCAAGGAGGCCAGCGAAAGGAGATGTGGGCGACCCATGTAGTATGTGAGGTTCACCTATCGTCCGCAAGGGGGCTCTGTCGTCCCTGCATTAACACAGTGCGTGCGTTTATCAACGACAGACGCAAAACTCATGGGATATTTGCACGGATGGGGGCAGAATCTCGTACGCCGTTGTCATGCTTGCGTCGAGGTTGGCGACCGTCACTCTCAGCAACTCTTGTGAGCCACAAACTGATACTTCAACATCGGTCCGTCACTGTACTGGTCCTGTACGGTACTACCTGTCGACAGTGTACACACGCAATGTCAATAATCCACTCCACGTAACCAACACGGACATCAGTATTCGTGTTAAACATGTTTGCCTTTCGAAGGTTTCACGGACCACGCGTTCCCGATCCCAAAACGTTTCGTGGCGTGATCGCTATACCCGCTTTCATTTTTGCACGCTTTTAATGGAACAGCCTACAGGATGTCCCAAAAGTCCCTATACCCCTGGGTGTACATCAATTTTATTTAAACGGAATGAGTTTCAGAGTGGGGATACATTTAGGTGTTGATTCGAGTATTACAACAAATGTAAATAAAAAGTTAAATGTCAATCATGTCGGTGTGGGCGCCATTGCTCTCAGCACAGAGAATGATACGACGCCAGGTGCGACGAGTCATTCTTCGTAACATCTGTGGCGTGATGCTGCAGTACGAACGTTCCCCAGAGGCGAGGATCTCCTCACTTCTGCTGTTTCGTGTGCTTGGCCGCCTGGATCGTGGGAAATCTTTCATGAAAGAATTGTCGGTTTTGTTGGCGGCACTTTGTCGAATATGTTCTGCAAATCACAAAACACTTCTCTCAGAGTCTTTCCAGAGAGTGGTCGCTTGTGCACCCATACTGCTGTGATTATTCTTTCCTCTAGTGTAAAAGGACTCTGATCAGCCATTGCTATTCCTGTGAACAAACAAACATCCATACTATATATCTTGTCCACGAAGAAACTTGAAATATTCTAGGGGTATAGTGACTTAGGGACACGCTGTATATAGTTCAGTAGGCCTTGCCCATAACATCTTCGCACCTCGAGTCGAGCTAAGGGGGGAGGTGGCGAGATTACCAGAAAATTCGAACAGCGACCGCCACAAGACATCCTCCAAGGACTGGAGTGGCACGAGTCCCGATAGCCTTTTGGCCATATTGCCTTCCCTTCTCCAGTTATCTGTGAAATCAACACGCGCTCGAAGGGGAAAAGGTAAAGGCCACAATGGTAAAGGCGCCATTCGCAAAAAATATTAAATAAGGCGCCCGCTAGGGGTGTTGAAAAATATCGATATATCGAAATGACGATATTGTATCACATATATCAATATAAATTGTCGATATATCTAAATAGTATTTTATAGAAGTTAATATTTTTTTCCTGATACCGGAAATAATAAATATTTTTTTAAATGTTCTTTTGGTACCTAAGCTCTGATTTTAATAAGTATATTGATTTTTAAAAAATGCTATGTTTATTTTGCAACATGCATAAAAAACAGGCGCCAGCCTTACTACAATGCCTCTTGTCTTCAATACATTATGTTACATGCAATTTTACACTTGCCAAGACCTTTAATACATAAAATATCAAATTCCAAAGTATCGGGAATCAATATTTTACTTTTGATATATTGTTTCGTAAAATGATAAACGTAGTCACAGCCGTCTTTTATCGAATTTGCCTCTAGGTGTAAGAATTTTTCTGGGTCAGTGCTAACATTTCTGCATGACTTCCGACTCCCGTCTTATACTTATCATAAAGTCTTGTTTGGAGAATCCTTTAGTTTAAATTATATGAGAATCTCTGTAATACTTTATAGAAGTTGAGCTTTAAGTTTACAATCCCTACAGAGCTTTAGATATTGAACAATTTTAATATATCAGACCTCATGACCCAGGATGAACGAGTAAAGATGTCTAAGGATTTCTTCCCCATTCGTTCTCCCTGTAAAATTGCGTTTCTACATTTGAAGTAGCCTAAAGCGTATGACGATAACTATCCTCATTCGGAGGTAAAATTCAGGGAAATGTAGGGCAAAGGTGGAATACGAAATTGTCAGGAAGATCCGGCTCGAACCTCCCATCGCGATTCAACCAAAACACACGAGTTGAGTTGAGATATTTGCGTGGCTCTTAACGAAGTCTTGAGAGCTGATGTGGCTGAAATGAGGTGAGAATGTAGCGGCGCCGGAATGCAAGGGCGGGGGAAACGGGAGATTCCCGAGAATACCTGCCGACCAGCGGCATCGTCCGGCACGACTCCCTCTTGCGGAACTCCGGAAGTGACCCGGCCGGGGATGGAACCCGATTCGCGACGGTGGGGGGCGAGCAGTCTAACCGCTCGGCCACCGCGGTCACTCGAAACACATACCGAGTCCGCGAATCGTCGCTGTTGTTCAGACGGGATCTTCGTCTGTCGGCTGGAACCATCTGTCTTCTCTGCAGAGACCTTGAACACTTCCGCCCCGCTGAGGATGTGGCTTTGGGCTTCGGCTAAGCCGGCGAACGGGAAGTATGGAAAAGCTCGACTCCTTCCCCTACTCCTTTGGTCCTTTCACGAACTCTCGTGTCCCGTGAATCACATAGCGCAGCTGTTGCGCTCCTCTAGCCCGGCCATCGCCCCCTTCATCGACATTGCTTTTTCCCCTACTCCCCCTTTTGTTCTCCACTGGGCTTCTGTGGAGCTGGCTCGACCCCTTGTGCCATCACAAGAAGAGTCCTAGGGGTGTACAAAACGCAGGGTCTTTGGGATTGGGTCACTTACACGACTGTTCACGGTAAAACGAGCACTTTTGAAAGCCCTGCTTAAGATATAATTGTATGCACGTTGTGTGATATTCCGCCTTGTGTAAAATTTATTCATACGCCGGACAAGTGAAACTGTGGAATTGTTAGGAAAGTAAATATTTTTCAAATGTGCTAATTTTTACATTTCGTTGCATTAAAAACACAGAAAGCCAAAGAAATAATTTAAGTTATCACTCATGGTTGGCTGACACTTTTTATTCGACTTTAAGATGTGGAACCACTTTCCATCCATCGTTACCAACTTTACTGGGCAAATGTCACTCGGTGCGCCCATTAAAATGTATGCAGGAAGAGGCAGTGACTTTTTCTAAAGTTAATTGTAAAAGTGCTCACTTTACCGTGAACAGCCTGTACTAAGAATGTTTTAATGATTGCTTATTAACAAGAGCGTAGGAAAGAGGGGGTAGTGAGGGTATTCTCTCTCTCCCCCCGCAAAAAAAAGTTAAACTCACTAGGGGTGTGTAATAAAACAACGTATATGAAAATGCATACATTACGTAAAATTACAAAAAAATATAGATCAGCAATAATATTAAATGGTAATGGTATTGAGAGATTTGGAGGGCTCTTAAGGGCCCCGCCTACTTTCATCAGTTGTCTCGTTTTTTTTTTTGGCCGAGAAGCGCGGGAGCTATAAGGGCTGCATATAGCACGCGCTGCAAGAACGCCATGACCTCTACGCGCAGAGCTCTGAACTGGCGTGCAGTGTTCTCGTAGTCCTGCGTGTACCTGTGGGACTTTGAGAGGTGGCCGTAATTTCACTTATGAAAATTCCGTAGAGAAGTTCAATACAGGCTCCTATCGTAGTTTCGCTCGTGTCCGGCTAGTATGTTTTAGGATACGTCAGTCTGGGGGAAAAAATTTTCGTTTTTAACTGTATTCGAGGGCTCCGGAATAATATCTACAGCATGCGTTGTTACTGTGAAGTACCATTCCTTCCTCGTTCGTGGTACGACGTGTTTCCCCTCGGTAAACATACTGGGGGCACATTTAAAAGTTCGGTAAAAAAAAAAAAAAACCAGGAGTTACAAATACTCTGTATCGCAGTTCAAACGCCTGGCAGGCGGAACCTTGGTATAGGCTGTTCACGATAATGTGAGCACTTTTTAAGGCCCTTTCAACAGCCACTAAGCACTAATAAATACATTTTATTGTAGCCCCAGACGTTAACTTTCTGGATTGGTAAAATGTATACACTGTGTTTATTTTTCTTATAGCAATGTTTACATTAAAAAGTGACAGGAAGATAGAAATCCGATGCAAAGAAATAGTCAGCCAGGACCTTAAAAATTGCTCAATTTACCGTGAATCGCCTATACTTGTAAAGAGCTTAGAGTTGCCCAGGATTTTTCCATTTCTCAGACAAGCTGGTTGGAAACTGTGATTTTGCGACTATCGTAGTAGCATACGTGAAGTGCTTGTATGTATATGCTGTTCACGGTAAAATGAGCACATTAGAGACCCTCGTTGCTTTTCCCTTTTTAACCTTTTTTTTAATCCTTTAATCATATTTTAAAATAAATACTGCCTTGCAAATAATAAACACAGTGTGTATATTCCACCACGCTCGGAAATTTTCGTCTAAGGCTAAAATAAAATATGTGTATTGACTGTTATTCCAAATGAGAGGGATTTCAAAAGTGCTCACTTTACTGTGAATAGTCTATACTTTAGCGGCGGTGAAACGGTGGGGTGTCTGTGGAAAATACTGAACCATCAACCATAATTCTTCGAGATATAGGCTGTTCACGATAAAATGAGCACTTTGAAAGCCCTGTTTACGATCTACTTGTATACACGTTGTGTATTCCTCCGCCTTATGTAAAATTAACATTGTCATGGACCTAATCACTTTATTCATGCGTCGGCCAAGTGAAACTAAATCTGTTTATTTTCTCACTTCGATGCATTAAAAAACAGAAAGGGAAATAAATAATTTTAATTATCACAAATGATTACCTAACACTTTTTATTCGACGTTAAATTATGGAACTATTTTCCAGCCATCATTATCAACTTCACTGGGTGGATGTCACTCAGTGCGCCCGTTAAAATATATACAGGCATGGGGCAGACCTTCGAAAAATCTCCCCATGTATGACGTGTTCAGTCATTTCCAACACATGCCATATATCACAAGCGTTTTATACTTGTGTTCATATTTTATCAATAAATTATAATGCTTCATTTATAACTAATTAGAATAAAAAACTGTTAGAAAGCATGTGTGTTGGGTAGCGCGTAGTAAGAAATAGTTCTCACGCAAAATATTATTACAACTGAGAGCGCACGAATTCAGTGCGTTGTACTCTGGTGTAATTTTCCAGACTTAGTTAAGCTTAGTTTGCGCGAGGCGGAGGAATATCTTGGAAGTATAACTTTATAAGGGCTTCAGCAAAGGGCGAAGTAGCGGTGAATGGATTATAGCACGTTATATACAATAGTTATGAGCAGTGGGTTTTTTTTTTTTCTAAGGTTGTTATCTTTACCGCGAACAGCCATTACGAAAAATTTGTAATGAAGGGAGGGGAATTTTCGGCTCATTGCATTCGATCAAGCGCTGTCGTCGTTTACGTGGCTGTAAATAGTTTCCACTGAAACTTCTGCATGTATTTTTTTTTATCAGAATTTCTGGACCGTTGCGCCACCATCAGCCGCGCGAGCGAAATTCTCGGAAGTGAAAATCCAGGCGGAATCGTGCGAAGTGTTTATCGTCGTCTTGTGCGCCGGCCGGCAGTAACGAGGTCGTCATCGTGATCGCGAAGGGTCAGCGGAGGTTTTTGAGGTCAAGTGAGCCAGGTCTCGGTGACGGCACTGCAGAGTTTTCAACTGGCCGTCGTGCCGTTGGTTGGGTGAAAAGGTCAAGTAAGCGTTTGACGAATGCATTTGATCAGGCGCGTCCCACGGTTATTCATACACACGCTCAGAGAAACACACTTGTAGTTGCCTTGGACTACTGGTGCTGCATGGATGAGTAGCGCAATCTAGATAGTTTATAGCAATGGCGTGACAACTAGGGCAGGGTATTCACTGCTCCTACGTATATTTGGTTAAGGACGCCGGAATGAGATTCAATAGGCATCCAAACCGGATTTATTAAACGAGATGCGTAGATGCATTGTATATAATCTTTAATGAAATTAATATTATACATACTGTTACGCACTGTAGTTTGCACCGCCCGCGCGCTCCCGTAATGCCAGGCTTGGTTCGGGGGGGGGGGGGGGGGGCACATCTCGACCTTCCTCTCCCCCAGGCAGACCCGCTCGCTGCCTCGTCGCCTCCCCCCGGGCAGCCGAAGGAATGACTGACAGTGGTGACGTAGTCCTCCTCCCCTCTGCTGGAGAAACTCCTTGCATGACATATATTATGGGCTAACGGCATTTTCAAAGCTGAAAAGGGTACTGTTTTTTCACTGAGACATTCATTTTGCGATTCCCGACAGTTTACTTTTCGTCGGTTGCCATGTTTTACGACCGAGTATCTCATTTATGCAATTGCATTCTCATTTTGGTAACGTCATAGTATTACCGGAATGAAAAAAAAAAATATATATATATATGTATGCCACTTAATTTTCATAAGTAATTGCCTCACGAAGTTCATCGGTCGAATTCCGGCCCAACCTCCTGTTATGTGGTACGTAACCAAGCCCGAAGGGGGGCACGGTTGTTGTGCGGTTAACCTGCTCGCCTCCCACCAAGGCGATCCGGGTTCAATCCCTGGCCGGGTCACTCCAAATCTTTGCATGCGGGAATCGTGCCTGACGATGCTGTTGGTCGGTGGGTTTTCTCGGGGATCTCCCGTTTCCTCCGCCCCTTCATTCCGACACTGCTCCATACTCACCTCAGTTACCCTCATCGGCTCTCAAGACCTCGATGTTAAGAGCCATCCAAATCTATTCACTCCCCAAGCCCGAAGAGTGGAGCGGTGAGAGAAGAAGGGGGTTGAGCGCAGTGGACTCAAGACACGAGAACTCCCGTCTGAAAATTCTCCCCTTGCTAACATCTGCAATAGATAATGTTACTGTAATTTGTAGGAAAATATTCAAGGAAATTTGTGTATGTTAGCTAAAACCTTTAATCTAGAGGAATTTCAATCTTTTACCAAATATTTATTTTGTAATTAGATTTAGTTATTTTATCAAGACGTTCGTCCATCACGAACCTGAACACGCCCTAGGCAGTTTGTTACAATACTGTTTTCAGCTCACAGAATATCTGGATAACATGAACATGGGTGCACGGAACTGCGCATGTTATAAGTTAGATAATTTTTCCATCTTGCTACACATTCGAAAACTGTCGTGCGTTACGCAAATATTTCGTCCACGAAAGGCAATTGTTTGGCTTGACCGAACATAATCTGTCGTATCGAGCATTGCGGAAACAAAGTTTTACACAGTGGGTGCGCCAAACACTCCAGTGTGACAGAAAGTCCTGGTGGCCCAAGTTATCACGACAGTAGTATATGCCGTTCACGATAAAGTGAGCACTTTTGAAGCCCTAGTTACTTTTTTCTTTCAAACAATTTACGTCCTTCCGCCACTTGTTAATGTAAACCCTGCCATGTGAGTAATAAACACAGTGCATACATTCACCATACCCAAAAAAAAAAAAAAGTCCGAGGCTACAATGAAATGTATTTATTGGTCATTATGTCTGATGGAACAGCTTCAAAAAGTGCTCACTTTGCCGTGAACGGCCTTTATAAGTCATTCGCGGTTGCTTCACACTTTTTAAAGCCCTGCTAAACGTCTGCTTCCAGGATATTCCTCCGCCTCGTGCAAACCAAGCTTAACTAAGTCTATAGGCTGTTCACGATAAAACGAGCACTTTTGAAATCCCTTTCTTAAGATCTACTTATACGCACGTCGTATTCCTCCGCCGTATGTAAAATTAACGTTGCCGAGGGCCTCATTACGTTATTCATGTGTCGGTAAAGTGAAACTGTGGAATTATTATGAAAGTAAATATGTCACAAATGTGCTCGTACTTATGCGCATCGAAAGAACAGAGAGGAAAATAAATAATTTCAGTTCGCACAGATGGTTATCTAACACAATCTACTTGATGCATGTCACTCAGTGCGCCCGTTAAAATACATACTGTATATGCAGGCAGGGGCAGTGACTTTTTTCTAAGGTTGATTTCAAAAGTGCTCGCTTTATCGTGAACAGCTTTACAAAATTACACCAAAGGACAACGCGCCGAATTCGTACGCGCTACTTGTAATAATATTTTGCGTGAGAACTATTTCTTGCTAGGCGTTGCCAACGCACATATTTTCTCGCTGTTTTTATTCACATCTACTATAAATGAAGTATCTGAATTTATAAATAAAATATAGGCAAAACTTCGATTCAATGAAAAATGAGATACTTCAATGTTAACAGAAGTATAAAACGCCTGTGATAAATAACGTACTTAGGAAAATAACTAAACACGTCATACATGGGGTGATTTTTCAAACGTTTGATTCGAAAAGTGTGAAGAAACCGTGAATATATACGATTTGTGCTGAGAAAGTACATGGGAAAAAGAATTGCAAAACCTTTTTTAGTATTCAGCAATAGCTACGTATCAGTCCCGTGTCAGTTGAATAACGATTACAGTTTATTAATTTTTTTTTTTATACATGTTGTGCTTGTCGTAAGATAGGCGTGAAAGGCGCTGAAGTAAGGTGGCATATATTACGGAACTGAGCGGCCATTTCCCCCCCCCCCCCCGGTTTTGGGCGTGTCGACACATCGACAACTCCGCCCCTCCTCTTTACCACCTGCGACCAGTCTGGTTTAAAACCCGTGCGCCGGGACGTGCAGGGCGTCCTGACCTCTGGGCTGTGTGTTCTTTGCGGTCTGGTGAGGGAAACTTCCTCAGCCCGCAGAGAGATACAACTGCTGCAACCGAATGGGTGGTATAAGGGCCCGAGCACACCCCCCGCTCTGAGCTTCGGCAATGATGAGAGAGGTTTAAAACCCGCAACCTTCCTCGGTACCAGTCGATGATGCACCGCTCCGAAATCGCCTATGCTACTGTTACTGGGGCTGCCTACTAGGCTCTAGATATGTGTTTCAATGTGTCGGGAAATCCGTTTTTTTTTTTTTTTTTTTTTTTTTTTTACGTGCGCCCAATGTGCTAACTTACGAAATGAAAACAAACTTCAGGCGACGACGGAATGTTGCTTTCACGGCAGTACGCATATTAGAACCGCTACTTCCAATCCCTCCCAACATAGCATAAAAACAGCCGTATGTAAAAATGTGCTGACAGGATCTACGTGAAACTCGGTTACAATCATGCATTGAGCTTTGCGTTAGACTTTCCACCAGTAAAATAATATGGTCACCGCTTAAAGTCCCATAGAAAAAAACGTGTTCGGCGAAAAGCTTGCGCGCTAGTTTAGTGTTTCGCGCATAGGGGCGACGCGGCACTTGATTCGCGTGCCAGTGTCGCCCTTAGCGTTCGCTCGCTTCTGTGTAATGTCGCGACAGGTAGGCGGCCCCCTTAAGGTTTAAGTAAAGCCGCTGCCTACGGAGCACTACATCCGACTATACAACGTGAAGAACTCATAAAAAAGTAGTACAGGCACCATTAAATATGTCAGAAAAGTGCGATTTATGCTGTATATGAAAAAAGAATGTACATATTTTGCAACATTATAGAACATTTTACTAAAATATATTTATTAAATGTAAAAAAAAATAATCACTTAAAATAATCTGTATTTTTTACACAATTTAAGGCGCATTTCCATTCCGGATTCTTCTGAAAGCAGAATTTGAAAGAAAATCTTCAGGAATGATCGTCATAATATTTACTTCGATCATTTGTAATAAAATCATAGTAATAATGTTTCGTATCAATTTTATAATTAACTTTATTTACGTTAGTTTCAGCCATAAATGTTTGTGATAAATTGGCACACACAAAAATAATTATACAAATTATTTCCTACATTATTATTGCCTACAATTTTCTCACACACAGAGTACACATTGTGACCATATTCCACGACGAAAATGTTCTTACAAATTCTGCTTTCTGAAGCATCCAGAAGTGAAATGCGCTTAAATCTTGTTAAAAATTCAAACTATTTTAACCGATTATATTTCTACATTTATAAATTATATTTTAATAAAATATTTTATAATGCTGGAAAATATATAACTTACATTCTTCTTTCATGTACAGCATAAATCCCACTTTTCTGAGAATTTTTATGGTGTCTGCTACTTTTTTACGAGTTCTTCACATTGTATAGTCGGGTGCAGTGTTCTATAGGAAGTGGCTTTACTTCAACCTTAAGAGACCTATGTACTGAAACGTTTCCTGCGAAATCATTGTCCACGCGTAAACGTGCATCTCAGTAAATAAAAGTTCTGGAAATACGACTTTTTGTTAGAAAAAATAAAAAACAATTATCTATAGCCATATTTTTTCTTTTGTCATATTAAATGTATTCTTGGGGGAAAAAAGTTTGAAAATGGTCAAATATTGCAAATTTAAAACTTGCCTATTCGGTTTCCTTAAGCGGCCGTTCCCCAGCAATTGTTGTGTGTTTATAGTATGAAGTTTCATAACCTTTAGCTCTAAATATTTTCTACTGTATGCTTATTTTATTGTCTCTAATAAATTTTGGCCAATCAGTAATCAGTGAAGGATTATTCATTTGTATTTTTAAGGTAAAGTAAGTCTGGTTAGTTACTGAAGTCAGTTAATACTTAAGACAGTTTAATGAGTGTTTTAATTTACATTGCTGCTTAGATAAACTTAACCAAAAAAAAAAGTGGACATCCCTTCAGGATACTTTGAAAAACGGATGATTTTGAGATAGTTTTTCCCTTATGTCCCTTATGTATGTACAAAGATACGGATGTAGTTTGATATGTGGGCCTTCATCGCGTGTAATAGAACCCCACTGTTACAGATCTAATTTGTACAATACAGCGTCACGACGGAAACACTGCACTCCTTGCGCGTTGGAGCTACGAGTCCCCTAGAAGTGCGTGTAACTGTCGCCCGTATCGCTCCCTCGCTTGTTGACCTTGGACGCGCAGCTACATTTTTATGGAGTTGACTGCACGTTCAACTTAAAGACTATCCGTGCTATCTTCATACGTTTTGAATCAAACCTTCGAAAAATCACCCCATGTGTGACGTGTTTGGTTGTTTCCTATTATACCATTTATTGTAAGTATTTCTTTACGTCTGTTAACTTAAATGTAGTTGATATTTTGTTTTAATTAAGATTTTACTCATATTTTATGTAGACCCTATGTATAAATTATAAAATTTAATTTATAATTCATATTACTAAAACCAGAGTGAAAACAGGTGTGTTGGTAATACCTAGTAAAGTGATCACTTTTTTTAAGACCTTTTCAACGGGCACTAACCACTTATAAACATATTTTATTGGAGCTTCAGACGTTAAATTTTATTAGTGGTGAAATATATACACTGTGTTCATTAGTCTGACAGCAATAAAGTGCCAGGAAGATAGAAATATTAATGGAATGAAAAATTCAGCAGAGCCTTAAAAAGTGCTCACTTTACTGTGAATTGCCTATAAGAAATATTTCTCATGCAAATGCAAAATATTATTAAATCTATTACTCATAAATGCGGTGCATTGTCCCTTTGGTGTAATTTCCTACATAAGTTTTGTTTCCATGAGAAAGAGGAATACTAGCATGTAAGTAGAACTTTAGCAGGACTTAAGTTGGAAGTAACTATGAGTGGACTATACAATATTTACTTGAATTACGGGACACATTTTTTTGACTTGGGAGTAGGGATGTTGCGATACCATGAAAGTATCGATACTGGTATCGAAAGAGGAATTGAAAGGATGATATCGATACTCATTTCGATACCGGTATCACATCATTAACAGTAAAAAAAAATTGAAAATAATACATAGTTATGGTTACTTTTGATATTTTTATATACTGTTATGTGTAAATGTATGTAAAGAATAAAAAAATATTACATTGGGGTTAAAAACATTACTTGGGAATTAAAGGCCTATATAGATAACATACTGTGATTAAAATATGACTTTTGTTACAAACTCAAAATAAGGAGTTTCTCCATCTGCTCCGTGGTGCTCCCAGGAAATTCGAGGACTTTTGTACAGATATCATACGAGATTGAAATGTTATTGATATTAATTTTATAGAATTTACTCCACACGGAGATATTAGGAAGTGCCTTTTTTTTTTTTTTTTGCACATTTCTTCAAACAACCACAACTCTTCAGTCACACTAAACACCACGTGCCTTGTATATAAGAGGCTAAACAAATGACTGATTGAATATCATTAGGTGAAGCCCGCAACACATTTTTGTAGTGAAATATGTGACTCTCCAACAATGCTAAGTGTTATGTACAGAATACAATATTTTAAGCAGTACAATTTTAGGTAGGTTTGTATGAAAACATTATTTATTTTTCAAATGTAATTTGTCACTCTTCTATTTTTATAAAATCCTTATATATTTATACATACTGAATTGTATTTGTAATAATCCAAAATTTATATCGTTCTCACAATTCGAGGTCTCTACAGAATTTTTTGGTTTATATCTGTTGTTTTGAAAAAAATACATAGCGCAGTTTATTATTAGTTATTTTTGGGCATCGTTCTAATTAGAGGACAAGTTAAATACTGATGTGCACTGCTTCCCAAATTATAATCTTATGAAGGGAAACACATCTCTATGTTTTTGGGGCACTTTGATTGAAAGGGTTCAAAATTAACAGCTAGAAGTAATTCCGAAAAAAAAAGCATCGGTATCGAATCATTTACTGACATGATTCTGGCGAAGTATGAAAATAAAAGTATCAATTCCAAAACACCCAGTATCGAAATGAAAGTATCGATACCAGTATATCGGTAGTATCGCAACATCCCTACATTGTAGACTAGCTGTAGTTGGGATTGTGTATTCTGCCAGATTAAGTTGGCCACAGCTTAATTTCCACATTGTTATTCAAGGGCGCAGCTGGTAATTTAGTGAGGTCGGACCAGAAAGTTGTATCTTTAACATTCCTGTTATCCTTGACGGTGCGATTGTCCTAAACTGTAGATGCGGTCTCTTGGTGAAGGGGGATTACGTAAGTAAAGCTCGACTTCCGTGATGTCACAGGTCTTGAGGACTCCCAGAGCTCTTCGTTTTGTTTTTTTGTTTACAGTCTTGTTACCACATCTGACCCCTTGGTATGGTAATCATTTCCTTGTTCGGAGGTTCTGTTTACACTTCGACGACTGTCCCTGGCGCCGTTTGTCACATCCGCCCTGTGTCCAGAGCTCGATTCTCACTCACAACTGCTCGATAATTGATACGCCGTGGAAACAATAAGCGGGGTGGTCAAGTGAGCACTTTTGAAATCAACCTTGGGGAAAAAGTCACTGCTTTTACCTGCATATATTTTAACTGGCGCACTGAGTGACTAGTACCCAGTGAAGTTGGCAACGACAGAGGGAAAGTAGTTCCATGTATTAATGGTGTTGGGCCATAAATAATTATAAATTTTATTTTTGTACCAAACATTGTTCAATTTGTACACATGTGATGACATTTTCTTCGAATAAAAATTGTTACACAGAAATGTCATTGGCTACCGTGTGACATATATGTAATCACCAAATAACAATTCGTACATTAAAAAAAAGTTTAAAATGTCCAAACATTTCTGTGTATTTAACCATTTTTTTTTTTTTTTTTTTTTTTCATTTATTGGCTTGTTATTTGGCAATGGCACATATGTCACGGGGTAGCCCATGGTATTAGTTTACTTTGTATTTTTTTTTTTAATCAATTTGTACAACTTAGTTAGCACTTTTTGTAATGGCTGAAGAAAACAGAAAAAAATTTGTATTTGACATCAAATTATTCAACAAATATAGAGTGTAACATTTTTTATTCTAGGAAAATGTAATCACATAACTTACAATACGTACAAGTTGAACAATGTTTCGTACAAATATAAAATTATTCTTTTCTTGGTATCTAACGAATGTTAGGTAAACATTAGTGATAACTTCAATTTTGTATTTCGCTTTAAGTTCCTTTAAAATGCATTGTGTACAAATTTGAGGATTTCTAAAATATTTACTTTTCTAAGTGATGAAGCCCATGACTGTGTTAATTTTACATAAGGCGGAAGAATACGAGCGTCTCACCCATAGATTGCAGTGTGCGGCGTAATGGACATTCACTCTCTCTTTACAATACATGGTTTCTGTCGTTAACTCTGTCCTTGTTCCTGCATGCACTGTCGCCTGATGTGTTATCTTTATCCAGCCTAAAATAAATGCCATTGTCTTTGCATGCGCGCTATGCATTCACTATGATAGGGTTTCTCACAGACTTCAGTTTCAAAGGAGCTTAGCTTTGCGTCGCAGGATTGGATTCCTTTACGAGTCGGCAGGGAGGTAAACAGATAAAAGTTATCTTAATCAGGCTGTTTCCTTAACCGCCCATTTGTTTCTCAGCTTGCCAGTTACGTCACAAAGCTGAAGCAATCTGGCAACAGTGAGCGCTATAAGCCCTGCACTGCAATCTAAGCGAGAGACAGACTATGCTCTCGTTTGATCGGTCTGCCGACACTCGGGGAAAAAAAAGAATGAGAACCGCAAACGCCTAAGCTCAGAAAAATATTAACGAGCCTTGCCACATACACGACGCATGCTGAATTTATATTCATAGTGTCTGGTTCTTTTTTTGTGATCCATATTTGAGAGGTTTAATTTGAGTCCTCGTCTGGTCCATGTGATGCCGTAGAGTCAAAAATGCATGAGCCACCTCTGCCGCACAAACAAAATTTGTAACAAAATATCGTATCCTCTAAGTCCTCCCGCAGAGAAGGGACCTGCAATGGCTTTGTACAAACACTGAGATGGAGTAAAAGGACTCCCATCTTTGAAGTTTAATGACAATGGTGAGTTCATGTTGTTACGATGGTTTGATTGGACTGTGTCCATTGTCGACCATGAGACTAAATAAAAATCTCGCATACATGGGTGTGTGTGTGTATTGATGCGCGCGAACACCGTCCAATCAAACCATAATAATAAAAGGATTTCGATCAGATTTACCCATGTAAATACACCCAGTTTTCCCTCATTAAAGGTACAGGTAAAAAAAATAAAATAATTAATTTTTTGTATTGCAAGTATATCTCTACATAAACATAATGAATAAAGCGATTGCGTTTCTTTCCAGAGCATTTAATGTGGTAAAACAAGGCACTTGCCCTAAATGTTGCACAATGTTACTCCAAAATACAATATTATCACCAAGTTTTGTGTCGAAAAAGTCACACCGAATTCGCTAAATACAATACGCATATGCTGAGCGTGGTTCTTGTTTTCGCCAGTTACAAGCACGTTGAGTCTCCTTCAAGACGCATGCGCGTCCGGGGATTTGAGTTCGAACCCGAGTTAAGGCCTAAGTGTGTTCTTTTTTTAAAGTGGGGTTTAAGTTAACAAACAAGCCAACATCTTACTAGCCCATCGGCATTAAAGTGGGGCTGTTAATGAACCTAATAAAAAAAAAAAACTATAGGCTGTTCACGGTAAAATGAGCACTTCTTGAAAAACCCTGCTTAAAATCTACTTGTATGCACGTTGTGTATTCTTCCGTCTTATGTAAATTTGACATTGCCATGGACCTCATCACTTTATTCATGCGTCGGTCAAATGAAACTGTTGAATTATTAAGAAAGTAAACACTTTACAGATCTGCTCATTTTTACTCTTCGATGTATTAACCAAAAGCAGAAAGGGAAAGAAATAATTATAAGTTATCTCACATGGTTACCTAACACTTTTTATTTGAAGTTAAGATACGGAACTACTTTCCATCCATCGTTGCTAACTTTACTGGGCGAATGTCACTCAGTGCGCCCACTAAAATATATGCATGCAGGGGCAGTGGCTTTTTTTTCTAAAATTAGTTTCTAAAGTGCTCACTAGATCGTGAACGGCCTTTACATATATGGATTCCGCACATCGGGGGCACCCCCGATCACTCCACGTATTGGCCGTTCACAGTAAAATGAGAACTCTTTGAAGCTGTTTCATCAGACATATTAACCAATAAATACATTTCATGATGGCCTCTGACTTTTGGTTTTGGGTATGGTGAATGTATACACTGCGTTTATTGCTCACGTGGCAGGGTTTACATAAACAAGTGGTGGAAGGATATAAATTGGCTGAAAGAAAAAAGTAACTAGGGCTTCAAAAATGCTCACTTTACCGTGAACGGCCTATAGTTTCTTTTGCCCCACAAATGGCTGTTTCCGCTCAACCAGTAACCGCCATGGCTCACCGAATCACTCGCCGGACGCTGTCGTTTACACCACACCCGAAAAATGTTTTCGACTATGTAATGACTGGCTTTATGCCAGCGCTAATCTTTTCTAGATTATTCCACACTTACCACGCCCGGATATTACCTAATATGGTAACGATACGTTTCTCAATAGGGAGGACATTCCCCGACATTCTCGAAGGTGTTGGAAATCAGATGTATTCTTCAAAGGGGCATCATTTGGATTGGTAACGTATTCAAGGAGAATAGACAAGACAGTAATCTAGTGTAAATCACAAACTCTAGCAAAATGAAACGACAAAAAAGCACTAAACAAAACGAAGAACAATCCTCAACAAAATACACAAAACAAACGGAAACCTCTATTAAAAAAAACTTGACAAGACGGTTATAACGATTGGAACACAATATTTAACCGAATACAGAAAACAGCCACAAGCGTTTAAATAAAAAATAAATAAATATCAACAAAATTTACAAAACAAAAATTACCAAAAAAAACACGAATTTTCGACAAGCTGCTCTCATCACGAGAGATGCGAAATTGACATTACCTAAACATATTATAAACTCGAAATTTCATAAACCACATCTAGAGATGGCCAAATTCATCATTGAGAAGTTTCTTAATAGGGAGGACAGTGCCCGACTTTCTGGAAGGTGTTGGTCGCAGCCAGGTGTGAGCTGTCAAATCAAATAGGTGCATCCCTCTCGACATGTTAACTATACTTGACTCTTGTACTAGCAGTCGCTCGAGTCGCCGGGCCTGCTGAAAGGTTGTGGAGGCCGAGGATAGGGTAACTGCAGTCTGCAATTTCGGCAATCTAGAAATTAAAAAAAAAAAAAAAAACTTGTGAAAAACATCTTATGTGGTATTTTTGTTGTATTATTGTGCAAAAACACAAAGACCATTAATGTAAGTCGTGCCGGACGATGCCGTTTGTCGGCGGGTTTTCTCTGGGATCTCCCGCTCCTCCATTACGGCGCTGCTCAATACTCACCGTAATCACTTTCATCGGCTCTCAAGACCTCGATGTTAAGAGCCGTCCAAATCTCTTCACTCACTTACTCACATTAACGTATTCGCACATGCCACATTAAGATATTGAAAAAAAAAAAAAATTATTTGCAGTGTCCAATAAATTATTCACAGCAAGGCCCATTATTCACCGTTTAGTTTGAAGAGTTTTGCATAAAATATACGTATTTTGGTCTGAACAATAGTAAGAAGTCTGTGGAGCAAGTCAGCGTTCGCATATGTTCTTGATTTTTTTTTTTTTTTTTTTGCTGTTTACCTAAACACGTAGAATATACAAGACAATTATATAGTAACGATCACAAACACTAGCAAAAAATAAAAGGGATCAAAATCAATATTAAAGAAAAAAATTAAATATAAACAAAAAAAAATACTAAAAATATTTTGGCCACCTGACTTTTATCAGGAAAAAAGTAAAATAACCATAACCTAAACATAATACAATCAAACAGTTTAGAATCATAAGCCTGGCCATAATGAATAAAGGAACTACATTTTTATTTTTGTTGTACTTATTAATTGTATTCATGTATCACTGACACGACAAAACAATCACGTTATATCTTTCATAAGGGCTACTCAGTTCGATATAATCCCGTTTTCGAAAGCATAAATTGTTTCAAGCTAGTGTCCATTTAGTAATCATCTCTTGACTTTTCACACTTCTGCAGTCTCATTTTAAAAGGCCATTAAAACTCATTCAATGCTATTAAACTCTATTGGAAACCATTTTTTTTTGGTACTAAACTATTACTAGTTCCTAGATGCCTACACAGACTAGCTCACTATCACACACATACTATCTCACTCTTTCTCTCTCACTCCCGTACAGCTAAATTACGAGATTTAAAAAGAACAGCAAAATTTGAAAAATCATAAAAAAAAAAATTCAAAAAAAGAAAAATTATAAATTCAGGAAATTGCTTGACGCTAAAATTCTAGATAATTTCAGAATTATTTGAAATTGTGAAACGGTGCTGTACCCACCACATCAAGCCCGAAAAATCATAACTATGCGCAACTGCAGATGCCACGTACATTAGGCACATTGGCGGATGCCACGTACATTAAATACATTGGTTTATCCAACCGTGCAAGGAACCTGTCAGGATTTATTATAGGCGGCTGACGCTAGTGCGCTGTTGTGCACGCTCGTCCAATATAACTGTAGCATGAGGTTGTGGGCCTACTTGTGGCGTGGAGCGATTTGGGATGCACTTAACATCGAGGTCTTGAGCCGATGAGGGCGAAGTGAGGCGAGTATGGAGCAGCGCCGAAATGCATGGGCGGGGGAAATGGAAGATCCCCGAGTAAACCGCCCGACCACCTGCATCGTCCGGCACGATTCCCACGTGCGAAAATCCGTGAGAGACACCGACGGGATCGAACCCGCTTAGGAAGGACGCGAGTGGTCTAACCACTACACCACCGCGGCCCCAGCCTTCATTGTGTAATGTTCTAGAACATCCTCCCCGTGTTGCAGTTTAGCTTAAATGAGTGCTTGTGTATCACATCATCATATAGTTGATTGATTAGCGCAATAGCTCCGTAATAACCAAATGAGGTGAAATTTACTGCAAATACACTTTTTTTCTTCTTCTTTTTTTTTTTTTTTTTTTTACCACAACTAACTCCACATTTTCTTTGAAAGGAAGTGTATTTGCGAGAGACTGTCGATGGTTTATCGTGCATTCGTTACTGAAGGAGATCTTGTCGCGCGGTGACGCATGTGAATTGTTAAACTATTGACATGTACGTCTTGCCTCGTGACGTCACTTGACGAACTGTTATTGCCGTCGGAGCTTGCACGTGGATTGATTGACGATACGTAAAGGCTGTTTCCACAGCGCCACACACGTGACGAGAACGACGAACCGATGAGAGTTTTCGATACCTACGTACACGTCGTGACTCAGAACTTGAGCACCATGCCGGTGAAAGCAGCTCGAAGACCACCAAAATTAGAAGACTAAATCGCTTTCAGCTTTTATGAGAAGTTCGCACGTGGAAATTGCAGGGTTGACAGTGGTGGACCCAACCCGCGGGCTTTGTATTGTTTTTTTTTTTCTTTCAATAAAACCCATCTGGAAAAATTCGGATGGGTTTTTCAAGTGGGTTTTCTTGGGTACCTTATATATTAAAATAATGTTATATTGGCTAAATTAAAGTAACGCTGTAAAATAATGTTTCATGTGTTAACATGATTATTATCACATAATTTGTTTAACATATTTTAGCAAAGTATGTCATTGCAGATGTTAAGTTACTTGACTGTAGTCAAAAAGTCTACAATTAAAAACTGCCCATGTTATAAATAATAAACTTGTACAAATCTATGGGTTTTTTTTTTCCACTCCTACCTTGTTTATTAGTTTTGACAAAAAACAACAAAAAAAAAAAACCCCCGGCACGTACAGAACTAGCTGAGTCTCTAATAAGATCATCAAATAATTTGCACAAATAAGGAGTACCGGTGTTTGAATGTCTGATTTCCTTCTTTGTAAATTCAAGCATTCATCCCTTGTGAAAGAGCAACACTTTACAAGATGCAAGTCATCGCTTAGAAAAATGCCACAGTGCTTGTTAAACATTTTGGGTCAGTGTCCATTACATAAAACTATTCAACCCAAAGTTCACTGAATGATAATATTTTTTAATGCATTTACAAAAATTAATACACATTCTTTCTACTATCCCTGAATCTTCACCTACACAATGTCTACTTTTCACTGCTAACAACAATTTTCAGTGCTTCAATTTATTTTGTAGCATTTTTTTCTTTATCTTGAATTCATTACAAAAGCACTGCACTCAACACTATTATCAGTGATGTCTGTATCACTATGAAGTAAAGCGTTGAAATGCCAAAACAATAAGTCAGAAATATGATTTATTCTAGTTTTAGCGTTGTTAAAAACTCGGGTTTCTCCAAGGTGAAAATTGCACTTGTGTAATTTCTGTTAATGACACAACTTGAAGTATATGTGGCTTAAGTCTAACGTAAATTTTTATAAGATTCCTGCTGAGAAACTGAATATACAACTAGCACGAAAGAGATGCTGGCCAATCGAACTATAGATAACCAGGAAAAATTGTATTTATCAAAATATGATGAAATTTGGAAAGAGATATACGGCACTTTTAAGTTCAAAATTATAAAATTATTTTTTAGTTTATATTTACAAATACTGGAAGTGTTATGTAATAACTAATTAATATGCAACTATTTTAGTTTGTTAGTTTGGTAACTACACATTGAGAAGTCAGTAAGAGTAATATGATCACACTCCATGAAGTTATGAATAGTATAAAATACGTTTTCCTTTAAATACGTAGAAACCAGTTTTTCCAAAGAATAATCACATTTTTGATCAAAATTTGAAGTTTACTATACAGTAGTTTATTTTATAGAATCTATATTAGTTAATTTAAATTTAATAAGTTAGTAGGTATATTTGTATACTAGAGGTCATACTAGACAGCTAAAAATAGATTCAGTTGTATTGTAAAATATGTTATTACAAAAATTACTATTTCATAAAACTGAAAAAAAATCTATCCTTTGTTGAAAAAAGAAAAAAACATGTTTCGCAAATAAAGCCTGGGTTTTTTCATTAAAACCCAAAAAACCCCATATGGGTTGGGTTAAAAAAAACTATTTTTTGCCAACCCTGAATCGTGCCCGGACGATGTCGTTGGTCTGCGGGTTTTTTCGGGGTTCTCCCTTTCCTCCGCCCTTTAATTCCGCTGCTGCTCCATACTCACCTCAGTTACCCTCATCGGCTCTCAAGATCTCGTTCAGAGCCGCCCAAACCTCTACACTGCCCTGCACTTTTCTGTGAATATGCGAGCGGGGAGTTGACGAGAGTCGGGAGTATAGGCGGTTGCGCGGCATCGAGCGAAAGACGACTGGCGAGAAGAGTAACGCGTGCCGCCGGAAGTGACCAGTGGGAGGAAGATCTGCGACTACAAGCATCGGTGCAGTGAAGTGTGCGACTGGCAAGGCTGGACTATTAGTCTGGATGAGTGAGCGAAGAACATTTAAAATGATGGCTACAGACAAAATACATGTGTAAATGACGAGTGTGAGTAGTAGTATGATGAAGTTCCTTCTGTCACAGGTATCATGCATCGGAGCCACCTCTCTTGTCGAGGCGGCCTGGGGCAGTAATGTTGTGATGGCACCCGATCACGATATTGGATCTTGATGACCTTGACGTTAAACCCCAAAAAAAAATCTAAAATATTGTAAATATAAATAAATAAATAAAATCGAGCTACATATAATGTTACCTTCACTCTCACCCCACCAACCCTAACAAACATTCTACCTCCACCCCGCCCAATCATAAAAAATCGCGAAAAGTTGCAAAGAAATTCTTTAAAATCGTTTTTTAATGATTGGGAAGGGCGGGGGTGGTAAGGGAGCGAAGTGAGGGTGGTGGGATGAGCGTGAGTTTGACGTTATATGTTTCTCGATTTTTTATATGTTTGAGGAGGGTGGAGAGGGACGTTGGTTAGGGTTGTTGGGGTGAGGGTGTCGGTAACATTGTGTCCCTCGACTTTTAATTTTTTTGCGATATTTCAATTTTTTTTCGTGCTCAAGTTCAAGGTCACTAAGATACAATATGGTGGTTGGATGCCATAACAACATGGCTGCCTCAGGCCCCCTCGACAACCGAAGTTCCGAGCTCCGATGCATGATACCTGTGCAAGAAGGAACTTTTATCATTGTGAGTTAATAATTTAATATAACCAACCAGAGGCATACGGAAAGATTTTAGAGTTGGGTTAGACATTAAGTACTGCGTCCGTTGAGCAATTAAAAAAGTAATAGTAGAGACAGACAGATTACTGCTGTAAATAATATTTGTGTGAATAAATTATGGTCAAATCCCTTGCGAACTCATATACGCCCCTAAGGCGTCTTGTAACAATATTATCGACCAGAAACCACTCCTGTGCCTCCTACCCGTGTTGTATTGAATTAATTTTCTACGTGTTTTTGTCACTAACCTATGCCTGATGAAGGTAATTTTTCAAGTTTGGAACAGTGTATTAAGCATTGAGTTCACTTCAATGTGTTTTCTGGCACTGTTTTTTTTTTTTTTTTTACGTGAATACGTTTTCAAATTTGCAACCATAGTAGGAGGCAATCCAGAAAACCCGATCGTAACAAAATCGGCGGATACAGTTTGGCATTGCAGCTCCGAATCTATCGTCTTCAAAATTCAATTACACCACTCAATTGCCAAAGTATCAAAGAATATGTTAGGTTGAGTGAGGACTGCGAAGTAAAACGCGTGGGGGAGGGGGGGGGGGGTTATTTTGAGTTCGTTTCGCCTCGTCTCATAACTTCCGGGAGTAGTAGGGGGGTGACGGTTCTACTTCAATTTTGATTAATCGGATTAACCCTTTTATATCAAATTGATTGAAAGGGATAAACAAATGAATTGAAAGGGTTAATCCTTAACCCGATTTTAATCTGATCATTTTTTTCCCGATGGGATTGATTCTTAATTCCGTCTAAATTCGATCGATTTTTTTGTGAATTGATAAGTGTATAGTTTTGTGGAAAGGTGTGATAACGGACAAATTTATTATTTTCTTTTCTTCTTTTTTGGGTGGGTGTGGGGATCAGCTCTGGTAGATGTCAGGACGACGAGTGACACTCGACTGAGGTGTGGCCGTTGGGGACAAGGGGGGGGGGGGTGTGTGTGTGGTGGTGTGTGGTGTGTGTGTGTGTGTGTGTGTGTGTGTGTGTGTGTGTGTGTGTGTGTGTGTGTGTGTGTGTGTGTGTGTGTGTGTGTGTGTGTGTGTGTGTGTGTGTGTGTGTGTGTGTGTGTGTGTGTGTGTGTGTGTGTGTGTGTGTGTGTGTGTGTGTGTGTGTGTGTGTGTGTGTGTGTGTGTGTGTGTGTGTGTGTGTGTGTGTGTGTGTGTGTGTGTGTGTGTGTGTGTGTGTGTGTGTGTGTGTGTGTGTGTGTGTGTGTGTGTGTTGTGTGTGTGTGTGTGTGTGTGTGTGTGTGTGTGTTGAGTTTTGTGCAAGAGTGGTCTAAGTGTTATTTTTTTTGGGGTTGGTAGTGATATTGCTTGTAGACGGCGGTGGGAAATAAGCAATTTTTAGGTAATTAAACAGAAAGAGAAAACGTTGTGCATAGTTAACACACGGGAGAAATTTCTGAGTGTTTAAACGAAATATATTTCAAACGATTTCTACGTATGAATAAATAACACGAGAGAGAATTTTAAGTACGTGAATAACCTGGTGTCGACAAGTGCTAAACGATTACAATTACGTGAGTCTCCAGGTGTCCTAAAGAAAATTAACGACCTACAACAAAGCAAAAATGTCCCTTTAAATTATACTGCTAACGAACACAATAACAAGGTATTTGAAAAATTACAATACTTGAGGCCTCTCGCATGTATTTGACATGATTTTAAAACACGTCCGTCCTCCTGTGAGACTGGTGTGGAACTTTTGAAACGGAATCCATGTGGTAAACGACGATTATTAAAAAAGAAATTAATTTTTTAGCATGCGTAAAAAATAAAATGTTTAATATACGTCCATTCGCTCGGGAGGTCGCTGCAGCACAGACTTGGATATACCACTTACGTCAACTTATAAGTTGTGTTGAGAGCAAACATAACCTTAGTCGGCCTACGTTCGATTATAGACTGAGGTGAAAAACTCTGAAATGAACGAAAATACAAAACGAATGTTTCCAAATAAATTAAGCGGCTAATGAACACAAGTACATGGCAATCGCTAAACTAATTAAAAAAACACGTAATGAAATCGGACCAGGAACTCTCCCAAAACACACCCGTCCACCTGGGAGGCTGGTGAATGAATGACTGTAGTGTATGACATGCGCCGGCTTATAAGCTGTTATATACGAGGAGCGCGGCCGATAGGCAACTGAGTTGAAATTACAGCAAAAACTCTGAATATGACTGATAAAACGAATTACAGAACCTTTTTTCCTACCAAGCTACTATTAACTACTTGATTACGCTACGCCCTATGACAGACAACGAAACGATAATGTTAAAAAAAATCTAACCCTGATTTTTAACGAAAGTTTCACTACTGTAAGAAGAATTCACTTTTAACACAAATTTTCCATCGACGCGTAAGGAGACTCGGATGGCTTAATATATTATTTTTAATTCGCAAACTTCGTCGAAGAAAAATTTATTAAAAATAATGGACGTACTAGTAATTTTTCCATTAAGTGTCTGAAATTCACGGTACTAGCTACCGAAACGATAGTTGAAAATGCTACGAAATTTCGTCGACCGAACTCAGAAACGGGGTTTACACGATAAACGCACTACATCGGTTTATCACATGTAAATTATTTTTTTCTGTTAAATTTTAAAAACTTAAAAAAAAAAAAATTATATGTAAACGCGTATATAACATTGCTTAACAAGATGTGAAGCCCCCTGACTGCTGCACCCGGTGAATATATGCTTCAGAGGAGAGAGCGATGTATACGTGTATCCAGGACAAGTGTTGGCATCAAACTAAGATGGTACCGGACAGCTAGGAATGTGCACATCGGTCCTGACTGTAGCCCCTCCCCCCCCCCCCTCCACCCACCATTGCAGAATGAGTTTTCGCCCGAAAAGAGACCTCCTGTTCAAGGTCATGCAACAACACCCCAGATCACATTTTCGACGATGCATTATTTCCCCCCCCCCCCCTCCCTTTAACTCACCAGACCAGAGTGCATTATCACCACGCACACCCTCACACCTGCATTACTTCCCCCCCCCCCTCCCTCTCACTCACCAGACCAGAGTGAATTATCACCACGCACACCCTCACACCCTCCACCTTTACCAGCCCAGAGTGCGTTTTTTTTGCTGGCTGCAGGACTGCCCTTTCCAAGGCCGCGCAGCCCCGGCCTCCTCCATTCACCCCCCTCCCCCCCAGGTCGTGTTTTTTCCGAGACAATAGCTGCCTCGGCCAGGAATGGAGGCTTCCCTCAAGGCCAAAGCGAGTCTCTTATGCATCACGTCGGGAAGGCTCCATCCCTGGGGCCAACGGATTTTGAACTGACCTTGGCTAACTCCCCTCCACCCTCTTCCATAGTATTACCCGATATTGTAATCCCCACAAGATAATCCTCAGATTTAACATTCCAACAAAACTTTATATTTTAATCCAGCAAACTATAACTAACTATAAGACATATCTTGACCCATTAAATTTTTTTAAGTAATGAAAACAACGCATCTCTCAATTTAAGCAATACACAAGTTAAACTTAGAACACCTATCTATTTTTTTTTTAAACATGCATCATTCGATTTAAGCGATACACAAGTCACGTATCCAGTTTGAAATGACTGCTATCGAAAATGAAATCTGTTTTTAAATATTTATTCGTATAGTAGAGAAAACATACATATTCAAACTGTTTATATATATATATATATATATATATATATATATATATATGCGTATCTTTTCGTGTAAATTTCTCCGTAAGTTTCCCAGTCCAGAATATCGACTGTACTATCATAGAGGAAAATATAATACATTATTGTTGCAGTTTAATATTCTATGTTAAGTAATAATTTGTTCCTAATTTATTGTAAACAAATAATTTGTGTGTTTAAAAAGCAACACACTCTCGTAGTTTTCAACAGCATGAATTGTTTACAAAAGATACAGAGGATAAGGGTAGATACAGGAAGAGAGCTGAGGGATTGGTCAGCGGACGAAAGGCGGGTTACAAGAGCTGAAGTGGAGGACGCGACGTGCGGAATGGAAGGGCAGCAGAGGTAGAGTTTAGGCTGCGCACGGTGATGGGAGCTTGGACTTCTCACGAGGCGGGCCAGAGAATGAAAAATGTTTCAATATACTGCCGCAGCCCGCAGCGGGCGCGCCACTATCGAAATCCGCAACCCATCGCCTGCTCGCTCCACTTCACTGCTGTATCCCACCGCTCGCGCGCCGCTCTCGACTGCGCAATAGAGCAAGGAGGTAGACTGCTCACTTCCCCTCCACCGTCGCTTCCTCGGAAGTCTTCAGTCCGCGACACACGAATTGCCGGCCTGTAGCTCGCATCCACTTTACACAATGAGTTTACTAACCTGGCTCGTCATCATCTGTCTCTCACAACTTTTGCATTTGGAGTAAGCGGCCTTTGTTTAAATTATTGAAATTTAAACTCACGCTAATACATTGCAGTTTAAGCCCAATTTTGAATAGCAAAAACTTTCCAACTGAAATATGCTTTTTAAAAAAATATTAAGAGGTTCTCGACACCGTCAAGACTAGTGTACATCGTCAAACTTGTGCACACCGTAAAAACTTTATGAATTTTACACCATTAAAAATAGGGTACACCAGAAAATTGTTTACACAATCAAAAATTAGCACTAGGCTACACCATAAAAATCGTTTACACCATAAATAATTCAAATTGTTGACTCGTATTCCAGTAGCGAAGGAAGCGTTCAATAGGAAGAGAAGATTGTTATGCGGAGAACTAGACAAAGCACTGAGGAAAAGACTTGGCAAGTGTTTAGTATAGAGTGTGGCACTCTATGGGGCAGAGACGTGGGCACTGAGACGCGAGGACAAAAAAAAGGCTAGAAGCGCTTGAGATGTGGATGTGGAGGAGAATGGAGAGGATAAGCTGGAAAGAGTTGACGAGAGGAGAAAACTGCTGAAAGTCATAAGAGAAAGGAAGAAGAACTGGATGGGACACTCGTTGAGATGGAGTGCTTGCTAACAGACACTAGGGAAGGAATAGTTTGTGGAAAAAGATTGAAAGGAAGGAGTAGATACAAGTTGGTAGATGACATCGAGAGGGAAGCAGAAAATATATGAACATAAAGAGGTTGGCAGAAGACAGGAGAGCATTGAGAGATACCACGTGAAAACCTGCCTCTGGGCAGAACACAAATGATGATGATGATGATGATGATGACATTGTCAAAACTTTTTATAAATGTAATAACAATTTTCGTATAAACGTTATAGCAAGGAAGTAACACACTATATTAATAATACTAACTAAACACACTCACATACCAAAATTAATTAAATTAAACTGAAGAATTCTGGGAAATATCATCCTATTTCGTAGAACTGTAGTATTAAAACAAAAAAATCCCATTTTAATCTAATCCTAGAAACGAATTCCAGCAAACATTATCCAACGTTCAAGAAATATGACCTTTTAAAATACATTCTAAATAACATGAAAACAGAATCATGGCCTAAATGTCTTTAAGGTGTAAAATTTCACGAAATTTTATCCCACTTCCAAGAAATGTAATATTAAAAGCAATTAAAGAATGCGAGATGCAAATACAAACTTGAATTACAAATCAAATGCAACTATTTAGCACCTAAACACGACGAATTGAATTATAAATTAAACACAACGAATTAACACCTAAATGCGAATTTCCAATTAAACCAATCAATCACAAATACCAAATGAAGTAAAAATCAAACAAACAACAACCCACCCAGACTGTATTACAAATACAACTCTATCACAGTTACCAATTGAATGATATATAACATGTAACGGATTATCGCCTAAATGTGAATTACATCACAATTAAGAACTATCAAATGCAACTAATTACATCACAAATAAAAGGAAATAAAAGCAGTGTATTATCGCTTACATGCTAATCTAATGAGACGATAATCCAATAAACTAGTTGGTCGATTGCACAATAAATTGTACATCCAAACACCATCCAGAGGTTTATTAAATAAAATAACACATCAAATATGATTTAAAATCTTTTATTTACGATCATAATTTTGCAAACATTGTATTACAATCTTAACCCACGAGTCGTGTGTTTTTGAGAAACCCCTTCATAGAACAAAGGAAATATCTTTTTTTTCCTTTTAATGATTTTATCAATCAAATATTCATTTGGAGAACTAACTTTTTTCAGTCCATGTTCGTAAAAACCGCCTTTTATAGGTTCTCCGTCGTAGGTTTCTATGTAATACACTCTGGGATGTGTTTATCTAATTGTAATAATTTTAAATATTTGATAAGGCCATTTAACCATGATTTTTTTTTTTTTTTCGAAAATTCCTTTTGTTTCCTCTCGTCGATGATTTTAACATTATTATAAATAGTTTTCATTCAACTATTGTCCTTAACTTCTTTGGGCACCATCTTATTATTAGTTCTATGATACCTGGAATTATTAAATTTAACTATTTCAAGCAAAATGTCAACTCATTGGTAATTCCCTTTCGACATGAAGTGTTTATATATTAACTGTTTAATCGATTTATAGTATTGTTCCACAATACTGGCTTTAAGTTCCGAATATGTTGCTTAGTGATAAATACCATAATCTGCATTAGTTTCCGGAACAGCACAGAAAAAATTCGGATCCTCTGTTGGTTTGGAGCGAATTTGGCTTTATCTCTTTCAAAATGATCTTCGTTGCATCCCTAACATATTTCCCAGTTCTGATTTTCAAAGGTATGCCCTAACCATATTATGGTTAAAATATACATATATCCTGTATTGTATTTGGAAAGCATTGTCATTTCACACATATCAGCTTGGAAAAGATCATTTAACCCTTTAGTAATAACTCTTCTTCTGGGATATCTTATCCTTGCAGGGGCGTGAAGATCTTCAGAAACATTACTAAACTTCATTGGTAATATAACTGTCTTCTTTCAGCTCTTCAATAATAGAAACCATTTTGTTTTTATGTGAATTATTACCAGATCCTCTCGAAGCTATGAGAATTTTTAGTCTATGAAAACCGGTTGTAATTCATCTTTGTATATTCCACTTCCGAATATATTTCCTATTAAATGTAGTTTCGGATGGTTTTCATCCCCTGAACGATTATTCGCGTTTGTATGACGAATAAGTTCTTAATATTTCTGCAAATCGGTGTCGGAATATCCAGTTGGAAAGTTTTTAAACAATAATTGAAACAGTCCTTTACTCACATCGGTTACATAATCACCTTTTTTAATTTTATTGTCAGGCAAAAACTTAATTACCGAATCTCCAAGGAACCAGATGGTCATCTCGATAAACACCAAATGTCGTATCGCACAGAGGTGAAGAATGCTGTAAAGATAAATAGGTAACGATGTGTTAAACGAGAAAGAGTTTGCTTTTTATTTTTTGTTAAAGAATCTTCTTCGGTTTTATTTCCAAACCTGTTTCGTTAGATTTATTTAACACAGAATGCAATGTATCCATTCTACTCGCAACAGTTTAAATATTTCTTCATTTAAAACATCCCATTCCATACAAGCTCGTTTGGCTTGAAAATATTTCTCCTTCACTGCAGATATAACGTTATGTAATTCTGAAGTAGAGGCAAACATGTTTTGATTATATTACATTAAATTCAAACTATTTATTTATGAATTAAGTCGTTGCTTTTCTAACTGTTGCAATAGGTCGATTAGTTTGCACTTTTTCAATCTTATCGACATTACTTAAAACATCTAATTTTGTTATATATAGTCTTAACCCTTAAATCACTAGTAAAATAATTTATTCATGTTTCCAAATCATTATTTCGTTTTGTCAAATCTGTTAGCGTAACGTTACCTAATTTTTTATTAATGAATTCATTGCTTATATATTGCATTATTTTTCCATTCGTGTTTCAAGTAGTTATGTAATAGTAGCATTTACCACTTCATTAATTACATCTCTTAAATTATCTTTGCATTTCTGCAAGTTGTGTTAAAAAAATTATGTTTGTTATATCATTGAAGTTCTTACTAAAACCATTTAAACGCTCTTCTATTATAAATTCATTACTCTCCAAATCATTACCAATATTGGTTAAAATGTTTGCAATTACACTCGTGTTTTTATAAACATTATCATCCAAATCAACAAACTGTACTGATTTCTCTTGAATATTGTTTGATAGCGATTTAAATATGTTAGTGTAATGGTGTTTAAATCTTCCTCATAACATTTATTTATCGCATCTGTATCTTTCACAGCCGTACCCTTATTATGTAATATAGATCCATGCAAATCACAATTCCCAACACGATTTCTGGTTAAACAGCTATTGTAATGATTATGTTTTATACAGCTATTTCCAAACTTTGAAATACTCATAGTTCTTCGCCTGGAAGTAAAATACTGTCAAAACCAGACCTATATATCCCATTATATAGGGGAAGTATTGGTATAATCACCAAAAAACCATAGTTGTCTTTCCAATAGTAAAAACACATATTTTTAAACTTTGTAAAGGTCATATCGCCAAAAAACATGATCATTGTAAATATGTTGCAGAGTCACACTGTTCATTTTAAACACGATTACAATATTTGCATTATCGTGCAAATTATGTTTTGGTATACGTGTGTAACTTTTCGATGAATAATAACAATCAATATTTGAATGTCGACCAAAACTAAAATATTGCTGAATTTCACCCTGCAGTTCACACCAAAAATCCTAAAAAATAAATGCGGAATTGGGTAATGCTTCATTCGGAAGCACTATATCGTCTTTATTTCTAAAAGGGAAATATCCCATTCCTTCAATTAATGACAGAATGGTCGCTAATCTTTGATATTTCTCTTGTATTGTTTTAGAAAACACATATTTATTTTCAAATTTAAGTCCATTTGGATGTTCCAACAGCGACATAATATAACAAGTTTTTCCACATGAAGAAGGACCGCTCAGATGTACATTTTGTTTTCTATCCTTCATTTCTACACAATTAGACAGTATAACGTAACGTAATGTAACATATAATGAACTAATGTAATGTAACATACTAATGTAACGTATCATAACATAATATAACATACTAACATAATATAATGTAACGTAATGTATCGTAACATAATGTACTAATGTAACATACTAATGTAAGCACTATAAATACAAGTCTATATATAGGTTCACGTTCAGTTGAAAATAATGGCTCATACCAAACGTATCAAAAAAGGAAGCAGTGTATTGAATACATTGATTAATAAATTGCCATTTGAATGGCATTTACCGAAATACAATCTTTGCAGACCTGGTACTAAACTTGGAAAACGTTTGGCGCAGAACAATCAAGGAATAAACTCTCTGGATAACACATGTACAGAACACAATATAGTTTATGATCGAACAAACAATTTGAAAGAAAGGCTTGTAGCGGATACAATTCTAGCCGATAAAGCAGCAAATATAAGGAAGATTCCATCTACATCAACAGGTGAAAAGCTAGGCGCCTGGGTTGTTGATAAAGTCCTGTGTGCAAAGGTTAGAAAAAGGCATCGGTTTAAAACGTCAAACCAAATGAAAAACAAAGAAAGGAGGAATCATTCCATTGCTATTTCCAGCATGAACAGCATTTGGATCAATCATCGAAGGAATTTCGGTAATTAGTAGAGCAGTTAAATCATAAGGTAAAGGAATGTATTTGAAACCCTATAAAGATGGACAAGGACAAAAATCTCTAAACATGGAAAAAAAAATGCAGAAATCCTAAATAGTCTTCCAAAACATGGATTAACTAACAAACATATTGAAGTATTTGTAAAGGAACTAAATATTCCTTATTTCCGAGGTGTGTATGTAAGAGACGGTTTACCAAAGAAACCAAATCTTCGTGAATGAATGATTGTAAATCTAGATTCGAAACAAAATGAAGGAATGTATTGGGTAGCATTAATTAAAAACAAAAATAAATCATTGTATTATGACAGTTTTGGCGATTTACATCCTCCAAATGAAATACGTAATTATTTAAAAAACCCGCAATCAAGATACAATTACCAAACGGAACAATTACCAAATACATTCAGTTGTGGACTTTTATGTTTATGTTTCTTGACTATGATTAGGATATATAAGTAAGTGTAATATTAAGCATATTAGTAATATGTCAATAACATTGATATTAATTGTAAGTTTGTCACAATTGTGGTATATTTCACTGCATTGGAGTTGTTAGATGTAGAATGGCAAATATGTCTAATCGAATTCGTAACTTACAACAGGATGTCAAACATTGATATGCATAACCAATCATTTATGGTTAACATTGTTGGAAAAAAGCTACAAGATTGTAATACTGGTCTGATCTTATGAGTTGGATGACTTAGAAACATTCATTAAAGCTGCATTACCTGAAAATGTAAATTCCGATTATGTGGAAATCCAAATACATGAACTAGTACAATGTATAGTAACATCGATATCGATTTCTCAGAAGACAATTCAATTGTAATTATTTAGGGTTATGAACGTAGAGTATATGCAGTTAATCAATTGCACGAATCGTCAAAACAGGTTGATATATTATCTGTAAATGTATGCAGTATAAATGCTAATATTGTAGGTGGTTCATATTTGAATGGGAAACCGACAATTACACTGCAAGAATTCACGTGTGCGGTGGCTCCAGGATATAAAATAATTGAAAAACCGAATATATCTTCCAGTAATAGTTAATCGCTTTGATGAATTAGTTGTTACAATTGTCTATCAGTATGGTCAACTAATTAATTTTATAAACGAAGACACTACAGTCTGTTTACATTTTTTAAAAGGCTATATAAACAGTTGCATTCTGTGTGCATTACAATAAAAAATGGGATTATATATAACACTCAATACGGACTTAAAGTAGGCGGTTCTTTTAAGAAGTATCTCATTAAGGAATGTATTTTGAAGAAAGGAAGTATAAAAGGACGTATACACAAGCATAAAATGCTCACTTCAAATAAGTTACCCGTGAATTTAACACATGGTAACAAATTGTTTTTAAAGGAATGGGGATATACAGTTAATAAAAATGAAAGACGTACTTAATGTTAAAGAACTGATCAGTTATGAAGATGCAATCACCAATATGGAAATACATGTGTATGAACTATTCCAAGCAGGTTTATGTACATTTCAATTGGAAATAAGGATTGCTATACAAAATCACGATATTTACACATTACCATCAAAATCAAGTTTAAAGTATAGAGGAACAATTGAAAAGACAGCCGATACAACTAATCCAGTAACTACAGGAATAGTTAGGAATGAAATACTTCATTTAATCGATAGAATTGCATATCTGCTCAATGGTGTTGAAATTGACCAAATACGAGACTTTGGAATTACTTCCATGATAAAGAACTATCTCTGGGGAACTGTAAATGATCTTTATACAGGGCTTATGGCTGGGTGGAGCAATGCTAGTAATTTTACACTTAAAATAGACCCAGGTAGAAAATACAAAGTTGTTATACCGTTAAGTACGGTTTTAGGCTTTGCTGAAGACTATAAAGATGTAATATTAAATGCTAAATAAGAATTAGTTAGTCTATTCGACAATACACATTTGAACGCCATATATGATACAGCTAGTAACGAGGAAGGTGTAACATTTGAATTACACACTGTTGAATGACTAATGCCAAATATTGCAATAAACACTTGTGAACATGTAAAGTTTTTAAATTATATCGAAAAAGGAAAGAATCTAGATATTGAATTCAGATCATGGGCTTTGGAGACATTTCCAACTCTACGATAACTCAAAAAGTTATTCAGAATGTGAAATCAAGTTTTTCATCTGAAAAACTACAATTTGTCGTTATTTCTTTTCAAACAAACCGACAAAACTATTTAAAAGCTGATAGATCAGCATTCGATAATTGTGATATGAAACATATTAAACTGTATCTAAACAGTCAACTTACATAGATTTAAATGTAAACTTTGAAAATGGGGAAATTCTTATTTGCTACAATATGTACTCAAAGTATCAGGAAATGAATTATGATAAAATCAGCTCACCAATCCTAGAACCCGAATCATTTAAAACCAAAGGAACTTTATTTGTATTTGGCGAAAGCAAACAAGATGGCATAATTGATTCGTCGATTGAAATTATTGCAAATACATCTATTCCAGCAAATACACAAGCTTACACATTCATAATTCACTATAGATTATCAAGTTACAATTTAAGTGATAAGCTGGGGAAAATAATGAATTGACAAACCACGATTCCGACGTGATGTTTTGCAATGTACAAGGATTTCTATCTCCAGATAAATTTATCATTAAAGAATTAGCTATTACTGATATGGAAAAAAATACAACAGTTTTCAACTTTAAAGCACCGTTTAACTGGAAATATCTAACTCCCAGTTACAAGAAAACTAATATATGGGTTACCAAATACCACCATGGTTTAAAATGGTAGAGTGGATGTATGGTAGAAAATGAGAATATTGAAGATATTTGGAAACACTACCTAAATAATTATGAAAATATGTAGGTGGAGTCGAGAAAAACACATTTTAGGAAGTGTGTATAACAGGAAAGTAACAGATATTCATAAATAATACAATTGCTCATCATTCAAACATTTATGTAAAACACACAGATCTAATTCAACATTATTTTCTGCATAGGAAAACTCAAAATTAATTCTAACTTGGGCATTAATGTCTGACTGGGGTGAAACAGATAATGATTATTCTTCTCTTGAGTCACCTGTGGATATTATTCGAGTGATATAGAATTATTTGTGATGAGAGAACTAATGAGTGAAATTTAGTATAAAAAGTACTTGGTTGTATATAATCCACTAGTTCGTAAAGATTGGTCAAGTCAAGAATGAGGTCACCATGTTCTTGCATACAGAAATCGAAGTGTAAATTGAATATCAGCAATTTATTAAAACTTTGGAGTAAACCGTTTCGAGTTTGTTTCGGAAAGCAATAGTTTTAGTATCTTTGCGACGTCCCTACTGTAAACATGTCTTTCTTCTACCCTACTGGTATTTATGTGTCTGTCACCCCTGAAACTCAAGTGTGAATTACTCTTGTTTGTCTAATGGAATAAGATGTCATTTTGGAGAGATATGCAATGGGTTGTTTTATTTAAAAAATATCCAATGTTCCTCAGATGGTGAAAAATGTAATGATTTAATATGTTGTCCAGATCTGAAAAAAAACGACCTGTATACCATATGTGTCCGAATACAAGTCTATAGAGTGTCTTACTGTAAGACTGCAGTGTGCTGTGTAATGGACATTCACTCTCTCGTTCTAATACATGGTTTCTGTCGTCAACTCTGTCCTTGTTCCTGCATGCACTGTTGCCTGATGTGATATTTTTATCCAGCCTTAAAAAAATGCCATTTTGTTTAATGCATGCCATGCAATCACACTGATAGGGTTTCTCACAGGCTTCAGTTTTAAAGGAGTCTCTTAGCTCTGCATCACAGAGCTGAATTCCTTTACGAGTTAGTAGCAGGGAGGTAAATCTATAAAAATTATCTTAATCGGGCCGTTTCCTTCACCGCCCATTCATTTCTCAGCTTGCCAGTTACATCACAAAGCTGAAGCAGTCTGGCAACAGTGAGCACCCTAAGCCCTGTACTGCAATCTAAGCGCGAGGCGGACTATACCAGCGAGCATCGAAGAATTGCATTCGCACTTTTATGAGACTTTTCCTGATTTATCAGAATGTATAATATTACACACACCTGAATACATGAAATAATCATAACAATTAAATGGATGAAAATACTATAAGTATTACCAATGAGATAATGGAAAAGATATGATGTAAAAAAAATGTTTTTTTGTAAACACACAGTGATGAGAAAATGTATCCTGTAAGCAAATGTAATGAAATAAATGGTTCGAAACTATTTTTTCTGTTTTACTGACTTTGCGAATGCATGAGCTGTAATATTCCCATATTCTGACAATCAAATGTTACATAAACTTTGTTTGTGTGTATTTAACAATCAAATATAATGTGTTTGCACATAAAGGTTTGTGTGTGGGATAATGATTAAATAAACATTTAGTAATTTTAAAGCTATTTAATGCAAAACATCTGTAAATCTTTTATAATTCAGACATATTGTGTTTAAAACTAATAATATAATTGAATTGCTTCATAGAATTGCCTATAACTACATATAAAAGTTGTATGCCTTGCAGTTTCATTCTAATCTTGGAATAGTACAGAAGCAATGATGTCTTTGCTGTGTTGCTTCTGCTGTATAGAATTTACAGTTCTGCAGAACTTACTACGGCATGAAAAAACTAGATGTAAAATGAAATCTTCAAGAAAACAGTTTCAGAGTGATTTCTGCTAGATATAGTTTTCTTGGAGTGGTAATTTTATGAGACGTAAAACTTGCAAGACTGATTCTATGCAAACAGCACCATATCCTAAGACAGCTCCTCAGTTAGCTCCACAGACATCTTCTCAGTCAGCTCCTCAGAGAGCTCCTAAGTTAGCTCTGCAGACAGTTCCTCAGTTAGGTCCGCTGACAGTTCCTCAGTTACCTCCACAATCTGCTCCTCAGTCTGCTCCACAATCTGCTCCACATAGTCAATCTACTGCAAAACACTTAAAATGTCCAGCTGTACCTATTTCTTTACCTCCAAAAATTCGATATGTTAATTCAGGGATGAAAAGTAATTTGATTTCTGACTTTCCAGCTTCATTGAAAAGTTCTTCATCCAATCTCAGATACGAGATACTGGCTGCGCATTCGCCAGCAGGCTGAGGCGCAGATAGTTAATGATAGGCTTAACAGTGATGCAAACTTTTCTTGTTTTTTCCAAAGGTGCAGAATTCCTTTGATAGCTTTAACTAAAACATCACCCCAACCTATTAGAATTAGTATAGCACTGATGTGTAAGTACTTGAATTCCCTCATGGTGGAGGAAGACGTTACAGAAACATTCTATTTTCAAAGTAATTCCCTCCTTGTCCTGCACTTATCCAATGTTGGTGAACTTTATGATAAAAACATAGTGCCTTACTTAACAATCAGACTGGAAGAATTTAGTGCTCATGGAAACGAGTGGACTTTGCATCTGATATAAAAAATGGATGTGCGTATATCTCTCAATACTGATCGTTCACCATCAGTGGTAAATACACTAAGTAATCCAAGTTTATTAGCGATAAGAAGGTTTGTAATCCGATTCTGCTTCATTACTCGACTCGCTTCACCCTCACCAGCTCTCAAGACCCAGGTTTTGAGAACCGCCAAAATATCTTCACTCACTCTGATGTACAGGTAATTTTTGCTGCAAGGTTTTAATACAACTGGAAATCCATAAATTTCCTGTTCCACGAAATCCAGAATGTCTGTAGACCCTCCGAACTGCGAGCCTTGCCTCATGTCAGTACAATGTGTATGTCAAATTTACTTCACAAACTTTACACTTCTTGCATTTCTGTAGTATAGAATACCCGTATACATTTTTTTTTCCGCAACACTACATAATAAATTCATAATAATAAATTCAGCTCTGCTATATGCAGTATTGCCAATGGGGTAGTTAAATGACACAATAGCATCTACAAGTCAATTAAACTGCAAGCAGTATCAAGAGTGAACCAATCATCTGACAGATAGTGCCTTAAAATAACTAATCTGAAATTCTAAAAGCTAGCGATCCAATACCTCATCTAGAATCTGCTGTGAATAACAACTTCTCACAGATTTGAGAGTAACGAATTTGTCTTCCTGCAACGTCAACCAAATGTTACCTACCTTGTTCCCAGAAAAGAAGATAGAGTATTTTTTCTGTATATAAATAAATAATTCTAAGAAAAATATGATTTTTGTATATGTAAATAAATATTGTGTTTGTTGGAAAAATGGGATATATTAAAAGTGTATTTCAAAGTGAATGTGTGTTTCATTTATCTCCAAACTGTAGGTAGACCTGGAAGTTTATAAACATATATCTC
This sequence comes from Dryococelus australis, assembly GCA_029891345.1. Classification (NCBI taxonomy): domain Eukaryota; kingdom Metazoa; phylum Arthropoda; class Insecta; order Phasmatodea; family Phasmatidae; genus Dryococelus; species Dryococelus australis. The sequence goes on from CM057004.1 coordinate 37,997,672, forward strand.
AAAGAAAGGGTGAGTCAATGTTTTCACAAAATATATTATTACTTTATCCACCAGGGGTCGTAGCTTTGCAGTTTGTTTGTGTGAAGAACATTTATTTATTCGTGGGTGTTACCTTTTTTTAATATATATCTTGAAAAACCACAATTACCTGGTTAATTGATATGTTTTAAGTGGTGAGAAATATTTGGATGTGAACTGAATACGTACTTTTTCCTCCAGTCGGTTTAACGAGTGTGTGTTTGTTCGCAACAGTTGGCGAAACACTTTGTCTGAGCACTTTCCATAACAGTGAACAATACTGTCTCGCTGTGAAATAAGTTTGCATGAATATAACCTAAAAATAGCAAAATTGTTAATATTTAACACAGTAAAGACTATGGAGATTCGCAATGAGTAAACAATTTTGTGTGTTAACAGAAAACAAGACGAAATAAATAATTTTACTTATAGTATACGAGGTTTAAAGACAAATGTAAAATGCAGTTAATGGGTATTAGCAAACACAAACTGTTTTAACGTGAATTTTTAAAAAAACATACAAATGGCATTTGCTCAATATCTGACTTTATTGTGTAAATAAGTTAATTTAGTGTTTATTCAGAATGCAAATGTGTATTATGCTTTGCGTGAAGCCTGTACCATTCCTACAGCTGGGACATGTATAAAACTAAAGCATTGCTAGCAGTCCTTGTCATGAGTGAGACAGGCTGGTTGCTTGAAGGCAGTTCGCCAGGGTGTTGCATTCCCTTGACAAAAGAGGGAGGTCATCCCTCATCGACTAGTGCTCTGTTACAGGATAGAAGAGACGAACAAAGTCGCGCCAGCTTACAGTGGTCACCCATCCTGTTTACGCATTTACACCTACCCCGTGCTTCGCCTATCTGCGATGACAACCTGCAATGCTTGCTAGGTGCTATCTTCATCTATCTGGTCGGGGTTCACACCTTGCTCACAGTCTTCGTAGCAGTATATTTCGAAATATTTCCATTTTTCGCATATTTAACCATCATAACATAAAATGTGATAGGAGTTAGAATATTGTTACGTGTGTTAATAAATTAATTTCATGTTTTTAATCATCTTTGATTAACATTTGAATTCAGTTTCCCTACTAGTGTTAACTACGGGATTTGCTACACTATTATTGCGATAGCTGATATGTAGAAATATTTTCCGTTATTTTGAAGTTTGCACGCATCTATAATTTGTTTAATAATCTGTGCATTATTCGACTAGGATTCGTAAATATGGATTTCCGAAGCTAGTCTACGTGTGTTTGCTACGAGAATATCTTTCAACTTTCTCTGCGATACATATTCGATGGAAATTTTTTAAGTATCATTTCGGATCGATGAACTGTGTTTTGTGTTAAGTAACTTAGTATTGATTTCATCGTTTTTCTTCTACAAAGTTACAGGGAGTTCAGTCGTTCCTAGATTTATTAATTTTGTGACAAATTTATATGCGATTTTTCATTCGAGTCAATCGCCTAGATCACGATTAGGTAGTATTTGTACATTTTCTCACAAATTATCTGTAATAATTAAATAGTAGGAATTTTTTAAATATGAACCTTAGCAACAAAAGTTCAAACTGTTGAGACTCGAAATACAACAATTTTTCAAACATCCCTGGCATAAAGGTTTGAAGGCTGCTGACCAGCTCCAGGTATGGCGAGTCAAGGGAAGGGGCTGGTGGGGGGAATAAGTACTCCTCTCACAGAACAGTGCAGGGAAGATTTTTGGGTGGGTCCAGAATTCATGGGTATAACATAGTTTTGCAAACAAATAAACACTTTGGAAGAATCCAACTTGGTGTGTTGAGGGGTGTTTGGCAGGTGGAGAGTCTCCAAAGTTGTTGGACAAAAGAAGCAATCTGGGCTGGTGGTACAGGGAGGAGGGTGGGGTTTCGTAGCCTTGGATCTAGAGCGGAGTTTGTGTAGTGCCCTCCGTGGACTGGGCAGTTCTCCGAAAATGCATTCTGACCTTAAGGGGGCCCTGGCGAGGTTTTGCAGAGTGCGACGTTGGATCAATAGCAGGGGTACTTGGCCTTCCAGCGAGCAGAAAATGCATTCTGGGCCGTAGGGAGGGGGACACATCGCCGAAAATGCGCTCTGGGGTGTTGCTGCATGACCTTGGATAGGCGAAAACGCCTGCATTGAAGGGTGGGGGGGGGACTGCAGTCAGGACCGATGTGCACACTCCTAGCTGTCTGGCATCATCTTAGTTTGATGCTAACACTTATCCAGGATACATGTATACATTACTCTATCCTCTGAAGAATCTATTCACCAGGCACGCTGGTTAGCTGGCTTCACCTCTTGTTAAGTAATATTATATTCACGTTTTAATATAAAAAATATTTATAAGTTTTTCTAATTTATCAGGAAAAAATAATTTTTGTGTGATAAGCCGATAAATTGAGTTTATCGTGTAAACACCGTTTCTGAGTTTGGTCGAGGAAACTTCGTAGCATTTTCAACTATCATTTCGGTAACTAGTGCCATGAATTTCACATACTTAATGGAAACATTTGTAGTAGGTCCGTTATTTTAAATAAATCTTTCTCTGCCAAGTTTGCGAATGAAAAATAATATATATTACATTTCTATAAAGTGTTGCGGTATTAAGATATCCGAGTTTCCTTACGCTTCGATGGAAAATTTGTTTCGAAATTAAATTCTTCTTACAATAGTGAAACTTTTGTTAAAAAACAGGGTAAGATTTTTAAAAAAATTATTGTTTCGTTGTCCGTTGTAAGATATAGCATAATCAAGTCGTTAATAGTAGCTTGGTAGGGAAATAGGTTCTGTAATTCGTTTTGTCAGTCGTATTCAGAGTTTTTACCGTAATTTCAACTCAGTTGTCTATTGGCCATGCTCAACTTATATAACAGTTTATAAGCCGGCGTACATCGTGCACTACAGTCATTCATTCATCAACCTCCCAGGTGGACAGGTGTGTTTTGGGAGAGCTCCTGGTGCGTTTTCATTATGTGTTTTTTTAATTAGTTTAGTGATTGTCATGCACTTGTGTTCATTAGCCGTTTAATTTATTTGGAAACATTCGTTTCGTATTTTCGTTAATTTCATAGTTTTTCACCTCAGTCTATAATCAAATGTAGGCCGACGCAGGTTATTTTTTTGCTCTCAACACAGCTTATAAATTGACGTATGTATATTAAACATTTTATTTTTTACGTGTGTTAATAAATTATTTTATTTTTTTAACAATTGTCGGTTAACGTATGGATTCCGTTTCAAAAGTTCCACTCTAGTCTCGAAGGTGGACATATGTGTTTTAAAATCATGTCGGGTACATGCGAGGGGTGTCAAGTAGTATAATTTTTCAAATACATTGTTATTGTGTTCATTAGCAGTTTCATTTATAGGGACATTTTTGCTTTGTTGTAGATCGTTAATTTTGATTAGGACACCTGGAGACTCACGTAATTGTAATCGTTTAGCACTTGTCGACACCAGGTTATTCACGTACTTAAAATTCTCTCTCGTGTTATTTATTCATACGTAGAACTCGTTAAAAATATATTTTGCTTAAATGCTCAGCAATTTCTCTCGTGTGTTAACTATACATGTTTTCTCTTTCTGTTTAACTACCAAAAAATCGCCTATCTCCCACTACCGTCTATGAGCAATATCACTACCAAAACAATGACACTTAGGCCACGCTTGAACAAAACTCGACACACACACACACACACATATATATATATATACACACATACATACATACATACATACATACACCCTGTCCCCAACACGCCACCCCTCAGTCGAGTGCCAATCGTCGTCCTGACATCTACCAGAGCTGCTCCTCACCCCCACTCAAAAAAGAAAGAAAGAAAATAATAAATTTGTCCGTTAGCACACGTTCGCACAAAACTATACACATCAATTCGAGAAAAAAAATCGATTGGATAATCCTATTGGATTAAAATATTTGATCTGATTAAAATCGGATTAAGGATTGGCCCTTACATCACTTTGATGAACCGTTTTAATCAATTTGATATCAAATGGTTAATACGATTAATCAAAAGTGAAGTAGAACCCTCACACACCTACTACTTCCGCGGTAGTATAACTTTTGACTAAGAGAACCCACTGAGTTTTAATGGACAGCTCTCGTCAAAACCAATCAATTGCGCGTATAAAAGCATTTGTGTGGCGTGATTATGGTGAAATTGTATTAGTTTAATGTCAAAAGTTAAGAAAACTTAACACAATGTCGACCTAGACTCGCCAAAAAGCCAAGTCGAAATACAGAAATCGTATACGGTTGGAAAGAGCATTTCAAAGGCAATCCAGTGATGCCTATAAAACTCCATATGATCGAGTGGAGAGGTGCTGGGAGCGTAAAAAAAAAAAATCAAGATGCCTGAGTGTGGCAACGTAGGCGTATTCCCGCAAAACAAACGGCCGTGTCCCCAACACAGCCAAACCCAATATTTTCCACCAAGACTTCCTGTCAATTCTCTGGAAAGATTTTTCGTCATTATTGTATTTATTTATCTGTGTCATTCTTTACTTCAGCTGAACCTTTTACAGGCCAGTTTCAGCAATACGGTTTTAATAACTTGTCAATGTTTCATGCTGCTGTAGAAGTAATGAAATCTAATCTCACTATGCTTGTAAACTGTAACCTTTCGCAATTCAGTTATCGAAAGTAGGGTGGTAATATCCAGTCTGTGTCTCTCGCTCTCGCTTTCTTGCTTTTTCTTTATATTTTTGTTTTCATCTCGTTTTCTTTCTTCCTCTTCGTCTCTCTTTCTCTTTTTGTCTCTCTCTTTCTTTTCCCTCTTTTCCTCTAGTTTTCTTTTTTTTTCTCACTTTCCTTATCTCTCTCTCTCCATCTCTCTCTCTCTCTCCATCTCTCTCCATCTCCCCCTCTCTCCCCCTCACCCTCTCCTCCCTCTCTCTCACCCCCTCTCCCTCACCCCCTCCCCACCTCCCTCTCCCCCCTCTCCCCCCTCTCCTCCTCCTCCCCCCCTCTCCCCCCTCTCCCCATCTCTCTCTCTCCATCTCTCTCTCTCTCCATCTCTATCTCTCTCCATCTCCCCATCTCTCCCCCTCACCCTCTCCTCCTCTCTCTCACCCCCTCTCCCTCACCCCCTCTCCCCCTCTCGCTCTCTCTCTCTCTCTCTCTCTCTCTCTCTTTCAAGTGAATTACACAAACTTAAGTTGAAGCATTTCGTAATTTTTTGACCTTTGCTGACTTAAACGAGTCGCCTACCTGGAGCGTTTTCGCTTTAGAGGTTCAAAGTGATAAGGGCTACACTCCCGCTCGCATAAAGTGCGCCATCGCCGCTACGCGCAATGTTTTGGACTTGCGCGGGGCGTGCAGTGTCTTCATCGTTTTGAGTGCGCTTAATCGGGCTTCAAGCGGTAGCCCTGTAATTTTATTGGTGGAAAGTGTAGCAAGGTTTAATGCACGCTGCTGGCGTGGTCTCTCCTATCGTAGTTTCGCCCGGGTCCAACTAGTGTGTATATAAGCTACAGTAATGAAAGAAAGTTGTTTACGATTGTCTAGAATTCCCAAACAACGTTTATACGTCTATAAAACGAGGGACGCCTTGAAAATTACCATTCAGCTCTCGTCGGGGGTATTTCTTTTCGAAGGTAACATATTGGGAAACTTTTATCGTTTCTCCAAAAAAGGGGCATTTCAAACATCCTGCAACACAGTTCTGGGGCTTATTGTAAATTATTCGTTTCGTTTCCTGACGACAAAAATATTTGTTTTTACTCGAATTTTCGTTTCCTAACGAAAAGAGCTTTTCTAAGTGTGTTCTAGTGTTCGTTTGACGTCACTACATTCGATAAGAAACGGGAAACGATAGCGAAGCTCTTCGGGCTTTCGTTAATTCCGAAGTTTTGTCGTGGAAACTTGACGGGCGTGTGTAACAGGTTGTTATTTGTGACTGGGAAAGAAGATAATCGTGAAGTAATGTGCCTCCACGCATTAACAATAACATAAAAATATGTTTCACAAATAATTATTTTAAAAGCACCAATCAACATTTCTGTTTTAATTTGTGAACCATGTTAGCAGCAGTGTAGGCTGGTTATTGTGAGGGTATTTATTATTTAATTACAGTTGTTTATAATGAAATACGAGAACATAAATACTTATTTATTCAAAATTTCCATCAAACAATGTAGTTTGCAAATTTACCCAAACGTAGCGATAAAGTGTGAATAATTCTTGGGAGTTTACAGCAAAATTACTTTCTCTTGAAAATAATCGAGGGAAAATTCATACAATGAAATTAATACAATCGACTAAAAAAACAACAGCGCCTAGTTTGTTGTCCATTGCTCGTTTTGTAATCTTGGTATTGAAAACAGCAAACTAAACAGCGTGTTCTTAAATAGCTTGCAACCAAACAGAAAAATGGTCATTGATAAAAATCTTCATACATGTGACAAACAAAGCCCTGTCTGCTCTCTATTATCGCCGTACATTCGAGTCCATTTTAACAGAGTGAATACGAAATTACAGCATATTTGTGTAACACATGACACGTAAGACAGAGTTAGAAAATGTCGACAGCAAAATTTACACATTTGACGAACGAAATATACCTTTCGCCTAGAATACATTATATATTTAATACTAATATTTAAAACATGCACGCCTAGTGCCTCATCGCTCCTACGCGCAAGGCGTGCAGTGTTCCCAACGTAACGCTGTACATTTTCTACTTTTTTAATGCAGATTTTTAAAATATTTACTTTCCCGTTAATTTTACAGTTTCACCTCACCGACGCATGAATAAAGTACTGAGGCCCGTGGCAATGTGGAAGAAGACACAACGTGCATACAAGTAGATCTTATGCAAGGCTTTCAAAAGTGCTCATTTTACCGTGGACAGCATATACAAAACATTAAAAAAAAAAAAAAAAAAAGGAATAGGGGCGTGCATAGAACCTTTATTTTTATTATTACGTCATAAAATGGCAGGGTCGCCTTCTGAAAGTCTCATAGAGGCGCGTTATCGACGTCAAGACTGCACGCCAGTTCAGTACTTTGCGCGTAGAGGCGATCAGAGGGTTGATGCGCATGTCTCGGTCGCCCCTAGCGCTCCCACGCTAACTGCTCCGGAACGTCAAAAAATAATAATAATAATAATGTCTCGTAATTGAGAAATAAACCGAAGTAGCCAGTATTAAGTAGACGATGCGTGCGACTTTGGTCGTGTTTAGTGCTTGGCGGCGAGGAGGGATCAACAACTTCAAGTTCGTGGAGCAGTCAGCGCGACGGCTGGACGAAAGTTGGGTTTACGATTGACTAATAGAATAAGTGCGCCGTGTGCTTAAGATATGAATCGATGTGTTCAAGGGTATACGTTTATGACTGTCGTGTGCGAGTCTTGACGGGTCGTGCGCGTTCTTGGCGTGACTTAAGATATCGTTGTATTTTAACTACAAGTCAGGATGAAGTAGCCATTCAGAGCACAGTGCCATTTGTTTCTGGCGGGAAACTGTATTTACATCTTGGATTTAGTTTATGTACTTAACATTGTGAAATCGTATGCATATAATTATTTTAATGGAGAGACTGTATCCTCTTAATTTAAAAAACAGATCATGGTGATGTTTTATTTCTTGGAAAAGGTTATTTAATTCTCTTTAATTAACCTTTTCATGTGTATTGAAGTAAGCGCCCAATGTTGGCATCGGCTTTTCCTTCTAAGATATCAAAATATATAAGATTTTAAAATGGTTACACGAGCAGTAACCACAAGTAATTAAATATATGTAAATAATATTCACTCTTGTCCATATTTGCGTGTTATTTCGGCTGCTTTCGTCTTCACGATTGTGGTTGGTTAGACTTAACAGTTGCTAATTCAATCATAAACTGTAAACTTCTTATTATTCATTTTCCGTGTGCTTATCGAGTCATTAAGTCGAATTCTTAATTATTCAGTATTTAATCGTGAATCCACCTTAAGCAGCGCTCGTGAGTAACTGAGCAATGTTGCCAGCCCTACCAGTTGCAAGTGCAGGCGATTGGACAAAGAAAAGACAGTAGATTACAGTAGATTTAATTTTCAAATTTTAACTTTCCAGTTAATATAAAATATGTAAAATTAGTTAGTGATACACACTTTTTTGTTCAAGCTACGTGACCAGAGTAAAAACGTTATTCAAATAACAAAAATATATGTATGCCCACTCATAAAAATAACTGAGAACGTTTAAATGCTTATGGCCTGTTCCATGCCTCTAACTACTTCAGTCCTCCTCACAGTTAGCACCTCAGAACACTGTACACACAAAAAAAAAAACATGAGGAGGAAGGAAAGTCCCTTCTGAGATTAATGAGTGAGTGAAGAGATTTGGGCGGCTCTTAACATCGAGGTATTGACAGCCGATTAAGGTGAATGAGGTGATTGTGGAGCAGCACCGGGACAAAAGGGTGGGGGAAACGTGGGATCCCCGCGAAAACCCGCCGACCAACAGCATCGTTCGGGACGATTCCCACATGCGAAAATCCGGAGTGACCCGGCCGGGGATTTTACCCGGATCGCCTTGGTGGGAGGCGAGCAGGCTAACCGCTCAGCCACCGTGGCCCCCTTTCTGAGATTAGTAGAGTTCCTCGATTTATTGCAATCTGAAGTGATTGAATATTTAGTCTTGTGTTGCAGGTTTCCGAACTTTACACATATCTATATTGGGGATTTATGTTTTAAGTGACATTGTAATATTGTGTTTTAATAGGTTTTGTGGAAAATTGGTTACGAAAGGGTAAAAAACAGTAGTTCTGCCTAATTTTTTGAATTTCAGCAGTAGATCAGTAGATTTGGTATAAAAATCATGTACTAAAGATGAGGTATACCGCTTATTCGTCTTCTGCGCTTGTATCCAACATTGACCTATTCCAATCCTACACAACTGTCAAAGTCACATGGTCAAAAGTGATGAACATGTTTGTTTACATTTTAATTTTTAAATGACAAGCGCTATTATATTAATAAAATACTTTACCATTCTGAATGTAATCAAGAAGCATTACAAATTGATTAGAGAAAGTATTAAAAACATCTCAGAAGCACATTGTTTACTAAACAGTGTTCTAACCTCAAATCCAATCCACGCCATTTTTGCTAGACGTGTAGGCAGAAAAAAGTAGTTCAATGTTGGGACACGGAGATTGATAGTGCGCAGCGAGCGACTTCAGTCTGCCCCATATTTAGTCTATGATAAAAACAGGAGATCTACTGCGAAATCAGTATACCTGACAACACTGGCGTGGGCTCGATTCTGGAACGCGCCTTGTCCGACCGGCACGGCCCCGAGGGGGCGGGCCGCGGCCTCGTCAGGTAATCGGCGGCGGTAACAGAGGGGCGGTCGTGCTGCGACCCCGCAGTCGGGACGATGTATGGGAGGGAAAACCTCCGCGCGTGTTCCGGAACCCGTTTCCCCGCAGCCTCCAGCCAACACAGGCCAACAGTTTCCAGCTCCAGCTCCGGCTCTCCAGCTCTCCGCCGTCGCCGATGTAGGTGTAGCCATGGTCGCCCAGCTCGCGGGGTCGAAGAATCCATTTCCGCGGACGGCTTGACGTCGCGGTGTATAGTCTATAGTCCATTCACGGTTTCTTCGGCCTCTTTGAATCAAACCTTTGAAAAATCTCACCATGTATGACGTGTTTAGTTCCTAAATACGCCCTGTATCACAAGCGTTTTATACTTGTGTTCATAAAAGTTCCTTTTTTTTTTTCCTATTAAATCGAAATGTTATTCATATTTTATCTATAAATTATAATGCTTCATTTATAAATAATTGGAATGAAAAACAGGAAGAAAACAGGTATGTTGGTAACGTCTAGTGAGAAATAGTCCTTATATAAAATACTGTTACAGCTGAGTGCGCACGAATGTGGTGCGCTGTCCCTCTGGTGTCATTTTATAAACTCGGTTAAGGTTGCTTCTGCTGCAGGTTGGGAATATTTACGTTCAAAGTTTGGCAACCAAACATTTTCGCCACTAGGTAAGCGCTAGTGTACTGAATTGGCTCTATTTTATACGTTAAAAAAACAGGATAAATCCAATAATCATAAATCAAATATAAAATAACTTCGTAACTAAGTAAAAGCTTTCACTTTTGTAATTAACGTTGCTTAAATTTTTAATTAAATGTTCCCTTTTTGGAAGACTGCAAACCTTGCGGCGGAAATTTTCCCACGTGACAAACTCTCCGATAAGAAATCATGTCTTCTTCCTAACCTGAGTAGAATTAATTTTAACGCCGTTAAACTTTGTTTGGAAGACGCGGAGGAATATCCTGGAAGTAGAACTTTAGCAGGGCTTCAGAAAAGTTGGAAGTAACCGTTTTGGACTATGCGTAAGAGACGTCTGATTAGAATGTTTACGAAAATATTGCGTGTTTCATGGTGAATGTACACAGCTATTTATAAATTAACTCGGTTGTGGTTAAGTAGTGATGTATTAGCAAATAACATATTCGTACAATTTACTCTAGGCTAAACCAGGTTCGTTAAGTGATTGAGGTCTTAATTAAATAAAAGAGTTATTTATGATTTCCAAAATTTCACTTACAATATTTACAATTAGCGAATTTTAAGTCAATAGAATTTACAATTACCTCAGAGAAATTTATGTATTTAAATAATTAAAAATCATTCCTAATAGACACAGTGTATCGAAACCTATTAAATGTTTTTTTTATAAATTGTATGTGAATATCTGACAGTTCCAATATTTACAATAAAATCCGTATTATATGTTCATTCTGTCCCACCTCAGTTTAGTTCAGGTCCCACCAGCCCGCTGTGTTTTAGAGTTCTCCGAGCGCCTTCGCACGCAGTAGCCTTCATTCGTCGGGTTTCACGCCCTAGCGTCCATTCACGCCACAAACACCTCGTCCGCCGTCGTCTGGTAATCCCCCGTCATCGTGCATTCCCTTTGCCGATGTCTCTCGCTGCACCATGCATCACTCGATTACCACATTCGGCAAATTGGCTTCCACAAAGACTTCTACCAACATATCGCTGACCCTTAGACGGCTGCAATATTTATAGGGTATTGGGCCATCGCACAGAATTGTCTCTAAATGCCGCGTTGCACCGAGGGTCCTAGTTCCCAGAATATTCTTGAGAGTAGTAGGGAAATGGCGATTTGGCCGCACCTGGCGTCCTGGCAGTGATCGGAGATTTTCGACCACCATATTAGATGACGTCACATGGAAATTTTTCCCTCGAAAGTTTCCCTTAAAAACATCCGAAATCTCACGATTTCCCACAAAACCGGCAACATTTCCCTCTCCCTGCGGTGATCTTGGATTTTCGACATCATGCTCTTGCATTCTGGTCAATTTCCGCTGATGGCCCTACAATGTGAAGTTTGACTCAATTTTTGAGAGCCGGGATTGTGGGATTCCACCTCAGTACTTCACGCTCTTACAATCCGGTTGTGTGTGGTTGTCTCCGGTTTCCTCCCCCCCCCCCCCTTTTTTACCCGATCGCATGAATATTCCTTCCTACCGAAGGTGCGTACTTCACGCGCCTTTAAAACATGCCTTCATATTAAACAGGATTCTTGCCAACTTGCAAAACAACTAAATTGTGCTGGTTTCCTCATTTTTAGATAAATAATTACTTTGTGACATATAGTGATCAGGACACGTATTGTTTATGGATGTACGTCACGCTGCCGGCTCCGGCAAAATGATATGCGTTCTGCGCATGCGTAGGTTCCGTTTGCGCCAAGGATAAATCACGTAAATCGTATCTCTAAGATTAAGACTTCGGCCGTGGGTCAACTAAGGCCTTAGCATTTAACGTTCTGGAATATTAATAAGGCCTGGAGATAGCTTAAGCTGTACCAAAATCCTTATAAAAACGTTCTCGAATACCGGCCTAAATGTCATTTAAACGAATATATACGGTGTTGGCGTATTTTACTCGCTTGTCCGTCATCTTGCCTGTTCATGTCGTGAATATAAGAGAAATTCAGCCGAAGGAAGTTCGACATCAATAAATTCCGATGAGCTTCACATGCGACGAGTAACGCTATATCGTTCGTTGGCCAACTAAGTTTGCCCGGTTTCGGCCGGGAAACATTGCAGTTAGTAGTCGTCATAACTAGGGACACGCGATTTTCGTTAACGTAGTTCCGGTCTAGTATTATTTCAGAACACTTGACAAGCTCAGATACACTTTGCGATTAGACTGTTTCAGTTGCTCTGCCTCTTAGGTGTCTATCCGCGAATCACTGACGTTAAGTTCCTGAGTAACCTAATGCCGAGTGGCCTAGTCAAAATACGCGTAAGAAAGACACGCAGCAAATAATCAGAGGAAAATTTCGAGACTGAAGTCTTAGCCTGCCTGGAATTCTTTTCGTAAAAATCAGGTAACCCTTGTAGTCTTCGGGACAAAAAAAAAAAAGAAATTATTCTCAGCTGTTAGCCATTTATAATATAGTAGTCATCGATGCTTGAAGAATTTAAGAACGTTTTTGGGGTGTCGTGCCGAATAGCAAATAAGAATGAAGGTGAAAATTTGATGCATTAAAATGTCTTTTATAAATTGGATTCCTTCTTGAAAGCCTTCCTGTAATATAGACACCCTGACCAGGTAACACATGATAAATTCACGTGAACCGTTTACAGCAGTAGCTCATGACATAAGGCAATTCGAGGCAATGTAAGTGTGTTTCTTATCGCGCCGTGTCGAAATGCAGACGTTCGATGTAACCCATTGCTGCTCGAACGCAAGTTGCATGTCGCAAGAACGCACGTGCGAGTTCTGGTTCGGTCTAGTCGTTTTGTCATTCCTTGCTGTTGCCAATAAATTGTGTGGAAAGAAATAACTTGCACGAGACATGACCAGGTCAAACACGAACCGGTATTTGCAAGACTTGTACATAACGTGTTTACGGTCCAGAAAAATTTTTGTGTAAACCAAATGTTTCATAACATCGGCTGTGTTTGCATTTTGCATCGCACGATGCTGTCCAGCCGTGAATAAAGGACACGCGAAATAATTCTTTGATATGTCGGCGGGCAAATTGCTTGAATAATGCTGCGTGCTGTTTTTAATTACCAGTAAGCCTGAAAATGTTGCGACTCCTCCAGTCCGAAAGCATCAGCGCTTCATGTCGGAATCACATAGCCCCGACCAGCACGACACGACACTGAAAACTAAGCAGTTCTATCATCAGTCACGCACCGCTGCCAGAACCATATAAAATTGTTTTAATAATTGTGGACTAAATGCTTAGGCTTTTTTTTTTTTTTAATCTATGCGTTGAGCAATTTTGTAATAGCAGACAAGTATTTTGGTGTAAAAGTGTATTATAATCCAAAGGCGCCTATCTTTGCAGAAAAAAAAAAAAGTTTTAAAAAAAGGTTAGCGGAAAAAAGATTTTTTTGTCTGGAAATCAGGGAAATGTCAGGGAATTTTCCAATGGAAAAAAGATGGCAATCCTGCATTAACTACATGTAGAATTTTACAGTGTCTGGCATGCAGCCTTCCAATTAAGTTGGAAGCGTGTTCACAAAAATAGTTCTTAATACTTGATGTTGTGTTGTGATTATGTTTAAATCTTTAGCCAATAAAATAATTTAATTTGAGTTGTTGCGCTGTTTTCGTTTTATATAGGGATAGTACGGAATTTATCTACACATGTTTGGGTTTCATTTTATATAGGGATAGTACGGAATTTATCTACACATGTTTGGGTTTCGTTTTGTATAGGGATAGTACGGAATCTATCTACACATGTTTGGGTTTAGTTTTGTATAGGGATAGTACGGAATCTATCTACACATGTTTGGGTTTAGTTTTGTATAGGGATAGTACGGAATTTATCTACACATGTTTGGGTTTAGTTTTGTATAGGGATAGTACGGAATCTATCTACACATGTTTGGGTTTAGTTTTGTATAGGGATAGTACGGAATTTATCTACACATGTTTGGGTTTCGTTTTGTATAGGGATAGTACGGAATTTATCTACACATGTTTGGGTTTCATTTTATATAGGGGTAGTACGGAATTTATCTACACATGTTTGGGTTTCGTTTTGTATAGGGATAGTACGGAATTTATCTACACATGTTTGGGTTTAGTTTTATATAGGGATAGTACGGAATCTATCTACACATGTTTGGATTTAGTTTTGTATAGGGATAGTACGGAATTTATCTACACATGTTTGGGTTTCGTTTTATATAGGGATAGTACGGAATTTATCTACACATGTTTGGGTTTCGTTTTGTATAGGGATAGTACGGAATTTATCTACACATGTTTGGGGAAAGCATGCTGAAAGTTTTTTTTTAGAACTTTTGCATGTAACGAACGGTTGTGGAATACTTAAACGCATGCTAGCAGTGCCTGTATGGTTTCCAACAGGACAGATTGATGGCAGCTCTTTTGTATTACAAAACGTTAAGCCAAGGAAACCTCCTTGCTTATGCATGCGAATATTTTTTTCCGTTTTTCACGTGCTGGTGGTTTGTGGCTATCCAACAGAAACGTTTGCTGTTACTTCAGTTTGTTTTGTGGAGGTCAATTATTGCACTCTCGCTGCATTCTTCTTGACGTTCTTTGTTTTTATATGGTTATGTGCTTCGCTCGATCGATTTATTCACTTTTAGCCAACTACGCGTGTATCAATCTCTGTAGGAAGCCATTGTATCCTCACATACTCTTTCTTTATTTCTTTTTCTCTCTTGTGTAGCTCTTAACGCATAGAAAGAATTCGGACGATTCGATTCATAAAAACAATTGACTGAATTGAGTAAGGTACTAGGAGAATTGCAAATGCGGTGTAGTATAAATTCGTAACATAACAGTAGGTAAGATTCAGAATGTATTGATATAAATTATTGAAGAGATCAAATCTTTGTATACGCCATTTACAATGCCTTCGAATTTATACTTGTAAGATTCTGAAAAGTTTTTGCAACTGGATATACTCTTTTTGAATTGTGTTAAATGTAAAGAACACAATAATTTATGATTTTTTTTCCAAACTGTTCCGAATAACCCTACACCCACTGTGTTTTCACATACTGTTTGAAACAAAATTGTTGCTCATGATGATGTGTTCTGTGGGTTATCTCGTACCTTAATAACCCGTGCTTTGTAATTTCTAGTCCTTTATTAGCTGAGGTTAAATTACATGAACACAGACTTCCTTTCGTGCTCGAAACAAAGCGACTTCAGGTACGTCAGAAACATGATAGGTAAGTGTGGACGTAGCAAGCCTTCCCCAAGCCTGTTTGGAAACTTGATGCTGAGGAAGTTGTTCCTTTTTGTCCAGAAGAGTGGTCGAACTAACCTGCAGATCCTTCCCCGTCCGGAGCCCAAAGTAAGACGAGTGCAATAGGTGAACCACACGTGAATGGTGAATCTGTCTGGCGTAGTACATGTATAGGCTGTTCAGGGTAAAGTGAGCACTTTTGAAAGCCCTGCCTAAAATCTACTTGTATACACGATGTGTGTTATTCCGCCTTATGTAAAATTAACATCCCATTACTTTATTCGTGCGTCGGTGAAGTGAAACCGCGATATCATTAGAAAAGTAAATATTGTACAGATCTGCTAATTTTTACTTTTCGATGTATTAAGAAATAAACTATACGGGAGAAATTATTTAAGTTATCGCAAATGGTTACCTAACACTTTTTATTCGACGTTAATATATGGAACTACTTTTCTCTCCATCGTTACCAACTTTACTGGGCAGACGTCCCTAATTTCACCCGTTAAAATATATGTAGGTAGGGGCAGTGACTTTTTTCTAAGATTGATTTCAAAAAGTGCTCACTTTGTTGTGAAAAATCTGTAATCTGTTCGACTGCAAAGAGTAGACTTTTGTTGATGCTGTCTACTGTAATCGCCGAAACGAGTGTTTCAATGCATTATTTGTCAGCGCAACAGTTAAACTGAAATATATTGAAAGTGATTTTTCCGTCCACCTGATTTCGCATTACTTCTTCCCTTCCTGGAAATGAGCTGATGTCGGCCAATACATTTAGCAAGTCTTTTCCGACATAGCTGTATGCCGTGGCGTAAGCTAGGATGTATTTTCTTGGGGCAAAACTTCGTCACGCAAGAGAGAAGTCGTGCGAGGGAATTCGTTTCAGAATGGACTATTCCAGGGAAATTAATTTTCTGCTACGGCGCTTTTCATGGCAACGAGAATTTTTGGTGGTTGCACAGGCGGCGATTTGAGTATAGTTTTGCAAGGTCTCCGACTGCTGGCTAGACCGCCGAATGGTGCGTAAAGATTTAGGAAGCAACTTCTTATTCCAAAACATTCCACATCTGATAAGTTTCATATTTCTGTTTCCGTTTCCGATGTGTATTTTCAGAAATGAAAATGGTTGAAGCAGGGTTTTTAAGCACTAAAACGTCCATGCAGGACATTTGACGTTGTCTAGAAACGTACGTTACATATTTTTCTTTAAAGGCTCTCTGCGATAAAGTGAGCAGTTTTGAAATCAACTTTAGAAAAAAGACACTGCCCATGCCTGCATATACTTCGATGGGCGCATTTCGTGACATGCGTCCAGTAAAGTTGGTAACGAAGGATGGAAAGTAGTTCCATATCTTAACGTCGAATAGAATATGTTAGGTAACCATTTGGGAAAACTTAAATTATTTATTTCCCTTTCTGCCTTTTTAATGCATCGAAGTGTAAAAATGAGCAGATTTTTAAATATTTACTTTTCTAATAATTTCACAGTTTCACTTGACCGACGCATGAATAAAGCGATGTGGCCCTTGGCAATGTTAATTTTACATAAGACGAAGAAAACATCATGTTTCTACAAGTATATCTTGTGCAGGGCTTTCAAAAGTGCTCATTTTATCGTGAACAGTCTATATGTTACTACACCGTAAAATTATTGGGTCATCGCTGAGAATTTCAAGAGGCGAGTTGCCGACTTGAAAACTGCACGCCAGTGTCGCCTTTTCACTGCATTGCGCATAGAGGCGACGAGGTGTGCGATTAGCGTGCGTGGGTCGCCCGTAGCCATGCCGCGATTTTTAGGCCTCGTACATGCAAAACACCTCCAAGGGTTCTCCTTTTCTAATCATCTGGTACCTTTCCGCCATGAGTAAAATTAAAATTACCATAAATCCGAAGACTGTTCGTGCGTCGATCGTTGTAACTGATCTTCTTAGCAGTCTAAATATGTCGGAACTTGTAACACTTCAATATTTATGACTTTATAATTTTTATTCTATCCTTAAATTTGATTTAAATGCCAAACTTTAATGCAATGTATAAGATGTTTAGCGTATGTTCAATGTGATATGTGTAAAGTTATTTATTTTGGCAGTTGTATTGTATAAGCTATGTAAGTCTAACGATTATCTATGGTTTCTTTACATGAGTATTTGTCTTTGTAACAAGCACTACCTTTTGTTTTCTCAGTAGAATCAGGCCACACCAGCCGGCCTATCACATATTTTTTTCGAACAATAGTCTAATAGAACAAAAAACTTATTCATTCTAATTTGGAATCAGTGAGAGGCCAGCTGAGATAGAAGGCAGCCCTGATTATGAAAGATAATCTATAATATTTGATTGGCAAAATTATATATTTACGATGGAGATACATAATTATTCACGCGCTATTGAAATGCTGAGTCTAGTATGTTTAAAAGAAGAAGTAATTCGACATAAGCTGTACGATGAGCCGGAAAGAAGGACGGCCCAGTAAAGGAGGACTTCAGGGTTTTCGACTTCGGACCAAGGACGACGCGGTGTCTGGTGTTCGGAGAGACAATTCTCCGAGAGGAGTGCTACTGGCTGTGGATTCTGGCTAGGTTCCGGTTCTGCAACCACCTCCGCTGTTCCGGCCAGCAGAGGACGAGTTCGCTGAGCACCACCCGGAGATGTGCTGTCCGTGGTGAGCGGGGGAGAGCTGTTCCTGGGTCCTACACCAGTGAAGGAGGACTCCACGACATCGGCAGAGTTGCTGTTATTTCCTGCTATGGACTCGGCTAAGTCATATTGTTCCTCAAGCAAATGTAAACGTATTTATGACACCAGAACTAGTAAAGGCAAATGTTGGTAAATCGGTTGATGTGCAATGTACAGGCTGGTGTTGCTTGTAATTATGAGAATTAGTATAGTATAATATTTCGTAATTAAAGTTTTGCAAAAGTACCATATAATTGAACTTGGTTTAGTTCAGTTAGCTCTTGTTATAACCACTCATCAGTATTAAAATCAAAGTAATTTTATTCGTTTCTATTGATTTATTTTAATTAATAATTGTCTGTTTGTTTATTAGAATTAATGATCCAATTGTTTCATACTACGGAGGTAATGGAAATTTGGATGAATATAGCGATTTTCCCTGTTAGGAGCAGGGATTTTATTTTTGAAAGTTGGTATCACAAATGCTCAGTTATACGCGAACCCGCTATAGATTTTTTCTTTAGTTGAAACCGTGTACAATGTATGGCAAGGGGAACGTTTACAAGATTCTGCCATTATGTACGAAGCCAGGGGTTGAGTGCTGGAAAATTTCTGTACACTAAGTAATTTCCAAATGGATGCTGAAGTAGAGATATTGCAGTACCGTCAATATACTTCCAAAATTATTCTTTGATTACTCTCAACGCCAACAAACAAAGAAATTGTTTCCTTCCATGGAACAAGATGGCGAGAAAAAACGTTCCGAATTAATATTTCAAGCGCTGAGTTACTGTTTCCTGGTAGCCGTTTTAGTACCTCAGCAGGTGATTTACCAGCGTAAATAAATTCTGTACTGATAGAAGAAAGTCTGGGACTGTTTGTAAAGAAATTGTTCGGCTGTTACGGGCCTTGAACGCCAGGCAGGTGCCTTGAATTCAGGAGGTTGCAGCGGCTAACCCATGCGGACGTGAGGACGCCTCTTTGAGAAGCGGTGGTATACCGGGTAAGAAAATGTAGTATTAACTTGTGACAGTGTGTGCGTATGATATTCAACGTGATTGTGTCAGCGAGCGTTTCGATTGTTCATAGAGAGTGATAAGTTGTAAGCAATAGCATGCACACATTGGGATAATCGTTACGCAGGTAAAACTGGTGGCAAAAACTTTCTGCTATGGAAACGAATTATTACCTAAATGTGAAATAATCAAAATTCTCACGTGACTGTGACGAAAATGTGGATGGAAAAGTGCATGCAAAGCACAACTTTGCCAAGAACAATTTGTTTTTTAAACGAGGAGGGGGGGGGGGGGGAGTGGGAGAGAATTAACTAGTTCCAGGAAACCTTACAGAAATTGAAATATTTCTGCAAGTCCTGTACGGACACATTTTCAAGATCTGAATGTACACTAGTTAGCGCACTCGAGATACCAAACTCGAAAGTGGAACAAAATCTGGTATCTGCGAGTCCTTCAAATATCCCGAGTTTATAAGTGTCGGATATCAACAAAATTAATTTAATTTTTGTATGAAACATTGTTCAAATTGTACACATTATATGTGATGGCATTTTGCTCGAATAAAAAAAAATTTCACTTTATATGCTTTGAATAATTTAACGTACAATCCGAAATTTTCCTTTTTTTTTTTCTCTGCAACCATGGTAACAAATACTAAGTTTTACAAATGGGGAAAAAAAAATTATAAAGTAAACTAATGCAGTGGGCTACCACGTGACACCGTTTAATCATCGAATAACAAATTATACATGTGGGAAAAATTGCTATTAAGAAATGTTAGCATATTTTTAACATTTTTTTAAAAATGCATGACTTGTTACTTGGTGATTACATATTGTATTGCGGTAGCCCATGGCGTTAGTTTACGTTGTAATTTTTTCATTTGTACAACTTACTATCATGGCTGCACCAAAACAAAACAAAAATTGATTTGACGGCAAATTATTCAAAAAAAGTGTAACATTTTTTCATTTGAGGAAAATATCACATACAAGCTAAACAATGTTTGGTACAATTGTAAAACAGTCCATTTCTTGGTATCAAAAGCCCTTATATTTCCCATGTATTTGTTCGAGCTTGTCCCGCCTCCCTGTTACGTATACGAACTGAACCGAAAAGTGTCTCCAAGACAGGTGATCAAGTTACGTATTAAGAGTGTAAACAGTTTTCCAGCTTGTCAAAACAGTGTGCTCTGACGCGATCGGTGCGTTTTTTGTTTTCTTTTTTTTTTTCTCTCTCTCTCTCGTCATGGGATCTGGTCGGAGGGTAGGAAATAAGAGGCCATTATGGTGAAGTAGGAAAGGTAATTTCCTGGAAGGGACGATGTGGAATGTGGCTAGCCTTGATGGAGTTCTGAAGCATTGCCTGCACGAGGCCCTGGTATACAAACAAGATGCCGGTGTTGTTACTAAAAACTATGTCCAAATGGAACTTCAACTGCAGAAATTAATAGACACGAATTATAGGTTCCTACTTCAAACTGTTGCAAAATAACCAGTTAAGCAAAGTATTTATTCTCCTGTATTTAATTTCATTGTATAAATATAATTTTATTATTATAAAATTTGAAACGGCAAGAACAAAGAACGTAGTACGGAACATGAATTTCCACTACGGTTTTTGTACTTTTGGTAAGTGAGTTTTTACAGCTCTTCTTTGAAAATAAACTAAAATACGACGACTGTATACAACCCATAAAGTTTCTTGAGGGTGTGTCGGAAGGCAAAGCTAATATGTGTAATAGCATACTATATACGTATGTTTGTTTGTCTGCTTCCCATGCGTGACTTAACATCCCCTCGCTCATGTTTGAACCAAGTCACTGTTTATCGAAGTCGTAACAGTGGTCGTATTGTGCATTCTACGTTAAAACAGCATAAGATTTGCGTATTTAGGTTATGAGGGGTAAGCTCATCATGGGTTGGGGGTACCACACTTACTAGTATCTGAGTAGGACGGTGTTACAACGCAAGTTTATGCAAGTATTCACATGAGCTTAGATGAGCATGAAATATGCGCAATCATGGGATTATTATATCACATGATAGGAATTTAATAAACCGACAAACATGCATACCATTTGAACCATGCATCATAACCTCAAACTGGCTTACTACACTACCTAAAAGGACGAAACTTGATCTTAAACAAATAAATCATGCATTTTACTAATAGTGCAAAATCCTAACTTCAATACAGTCTTAACAACTATTTCATACAATAGGTATAGAATCGCTCAATTATTCCTAGAATCCACCATTTAAATTTAAAAATGCGATAACCATTTATTGTACGAGCAATTCTTTAAAAGCTTAGGCAAAATTTTATATTACCAGCTTATCATTATAATGTAGTTTTATCATCTTCTTATGTAGGATTAAATATTTTCTTACTGTAATCCTTTAATTTACACAGGACTCGTGTAGAATGGTAAAGGCCTCTTCGGACAGCCTAGTTATAATTACTTGTTATGTACGTTCGTTCTACAAATGCCATTGCTTCTAAAATTATACCTTAATAATAATAATATTCAATTCTTCGAACAGTTAGTTCTTAAAATCAGATCCTGTTGAAGCACAAAATGGATAATTAATCCTTCCCTTTGACAACATTTTTTTTTGCACATAGCAACAAGTCACACCAAGCATTCAATTCATTAAAATCACATCATATTTTTTATTCCTAGCAAAACAATAGATTAAAGAAATAAACCAACTACTAACATAAAATTAAAGGCGCAGTTTTGCATTCCACTCTTCCTCATTGGGTGAACTCAAACTAATATGTTAATAATTTTTTTCCTTTACATGTACACATAATCAAAAATCTAAGACAAAATTAAATAGCCATATTCTGAGCGTACTTTGGGAACATGAACACACACAATGTTTTATTATAGGTAAGGGTCTGTAGAAGATAAAATATTTAATTTTATGTTACTCCTTACAAGGTTAATCGAGGCACTTGTATTCTCTCAAACCGACTCACGTTATGTTTTGTTATGAAAACAATACACTTCACACGGCCTAGGACTGGAACAAAAACGTACTACTGGAAACCTTCGACATAGCCTGAAAATGTTTTAGATTGGTTTCTCTAGTTAACGTTAACATGATGCATGCGAAACTTGAAATAAACGGCTGCATTGTTTCTTGCTAAAGACTGTTCACGATAAAGTGAGCACTTTTGAAATCGACCTTTGAAAAATGTCGCTGTCCGTAGCTGTGGTTTTTTTTTTTTTTTTTTTTTTTTTCCCCCCCCTCTCTTTTGATGAAAACCGTAGAAGGAAAATGGTGTAATGTGTTCACCCGAGGTGCGCAGTGGACACGCCGTGTCCCAACATTGGACAGCTTTTTTTTACCAATGCGACTTTCATAATTATCAAATAGAATTTACGCATGTCTTTTTACGTATAGATGGAAATTAATACAGTACCTGCGACTTCGTTCGCGTGGACTTTAGTATTTGTTTAAATATGTTTAAAATAGAAATGTCGATTCGCTTAGGTTTTATGGAGTTATTAATATAATATATATTTATATCTCAAGAGTAAACATGAGACCTTCTTAGCCACCAGGCCCTCCCAGGTCGTCTTATATGCATTGGTGCTATTTGCCATGTTACTCTATTCAGTAGATTGATTGTGGGAAGTCAAATCTCCCCTCTATATATGCCTTATTTCCTTATACTGTTCAGGAGGAGGGATTTCCCAGGGTTAAAGATGTAAGCAACTTATTGTATTTATTTATTTATTTAGACTTTATTTATACTGGCAAAGTTAAGGCTTCAATGCCTTCTCTTACACTTAACCAGGTGTAACTCAGTGTACACGTGCATAAACATAAAAAAACAAGAAAAATACTTACATTAACAAGAGGCGAAACAGAAATACGATAGCTCAAAAAGTAGTCAGTGTGAAAAAGATCAGTGGTTTCATATTATGTACATATTTTGAGCAGGACTAGAGACAAGGCAATGTTTAAAGAAACTAAAATTAAAATAGCACAATAATACTGATCTACAATAGCACAAAATTTGTTTCGTAATCCGCATTACCAATAATAAATATAAATGTGCATAACCTTTAAAGTACCTGAGAGGAAAACAACATATTGAATCTTAGCTCATTAAAATAAATAAACATATATATATATATAAATAAATTAGATATAATGAAAATTGAATGCAGCAACAAATAAAAATAAATTGACACATGGACAGAAACAATTTACACAGTGATCAAAGTGAATGTATATATTAAAAGGTGTAGGTAAAGTATACAAATAGTTAAGAAGAAAAAAAATATTAAAAATACTATGGAATAATGATGCGTATGTGTGGAATCATTGACGCATATTCATAATGTACTTGGCAGCACTGCTCTTAAAAGTTGTTGTATGCTGAATCTTTATGCTGCCACTCCCTCCTGGGTTATTAGCATGCCACTGTCAGCACGAGTCCTTTCACTCCGTGACCTGGTACCGGGAAAAACACTGATACGATCTCAGAGGCCACCCCTTGCTCCTCCTTCATTTCCACAATACTCGTGGGTTTCCCCGAGGTCCGGCTAGTCCGTGCGCGCCGAGTCCTCCAGATAAGACCCAGCCCACACAGACTCCCACGCGCCTCATCTCTCGTCCGTCTCCACGTCTTTGGGATTCTTCACTAAAACCCAGACATTGGGCCCCAAGTCGACTGGCCCACCAACATTCCAGGTCATTACTAACTGGCGCAATAAACCTTTCCTGCTGGCAGATACCCTTCTTCACCCGATTGGCCAAGATGAGGCACAGGGAATGCCCGGGTTACCCCACGTTTGCCAACCCCCAATTGAGGGAGTTGCCCAGCGGTACCACGAGGAGGCGTGGGTCCCCATGAGTCAGTAGAGGCTGTGGACTTGCGCTTATCTAACCCTTCCGCAGCTGTATTGCATATGGTCTCCGATACTAGGACTTGGCAGTAGCTCCGGCACATCACTGCCCAAATACTCTCTCCCAAGCAGGTCCACTGCTTCACATCAGCAGAGGGAGGTCCAATCCCTTAGTCACGGGCACTCCCACCAGGTGCGGCGCGTCGCATCGCCTTATAGGCCGGACCTGCTGTGCTAATCCAGCCAACCAGTCTAACGAGCAGGTCGAGTCATTCCCTTTTCAGGTCACGTCGAAACCACCAGGCATTTGTACAAGTTACGTCCTTCCCTTGAAAAGCCTTACACCCATTACAGGCCAGTTACTCGATCAGACTGTAACCTTTTCCGGGAGTTCAGATGGTCGCCGCCGTCTTCCCTCCTTTCCAGTACCTTCATGCCAGAGAGGAGAAGACCGGTGTCCTGGCATGAGGCGTCTGTTTTTTTGGCGCCTTGGGAGAGTCACATTTACTACAGGCCACCATCGCTTCGCCCAAGTTTTATATTTAAAATAGAAATATAGCTTCGTTCAGGTTGTATGGAATTATTAAATGCAGCCCGCCATCGCTTCGCCGAAGTTTTATGGAGTTATTGAAATACATGCCTGTATAATTGGTTTGAAATATGGTTATTTTACTATCGAAAATAGTTTTATCGTCGCGTTAGTGTTGGTTTTTTGATATGTTATTTTACTATGTTTTACCAAAAACCAATGTACCTTTTTCTATGATGCGTATTATATCAATGATTATTTAAAAAACTATTGTTTCAGCAATGCTTTTTGACAATAATCCTTTTGCAAAAAAAAAATACGATGTGAAACGTAAAGAAAATTTAATGAAAAAATTAATTAATTTCATAACCATTTGAGATATCGAGATGAAATAAAGACCTTATTTTATATAGAAATAAATTTTATCATATCGGAAGATTTTATCAAAAGCGATTCAGCCGTTTCGGAGCCTATTCTGGACAAACATCCAGACAGAGGAAAATTTTAAAAACAGTTATTTATGTTTCAACATCGTTTAAATATCATATTACGTTTAGATATTGGTATCCATTTTTTAAATAACATACATGCACTTCAATTTTATCTATTAGTATAGATAAGTGCTTGTTTTTTTTTTTTATCGAGATACGAACAAATACGTTCATCCCTATTGACTTGTATTGGTGTGGGATAAGTCAATGCTGGGTACATGCGCAGGAGACGACCCCTCCAGCTGTAGGTTCGCGGACTGACCACCAGGGACCACGCAGGTTTAGCCTATTCATGGTAAAGTGAGCACTTTTTAAGGCCCTGCTAAATTATATATATATATATATATCATCACTCTAAATATTAACATATATGGCTACAATAGAATTTATTTACTAGGGGTTAATGCATATTGTGAGGGCCTTAAAAAGTGCTCACTTTAACCAGAATAGCCGATGGACGTAATATATGATGGAGTGGCGACAGCCTATCTTCTTCACGATTATCAAGTGAAGCAGATTTCTTGTCCGACTTCTTTCAACCGCGCACGCGCAAATCGATTTTTTTTATGCTAGCCGCCATATTACGAGTGGCAAAAGTTACGTTGTACATCGGTATTACCCGTGACGTAATTATTGCGTTTTGTTCTTGCGGGATGTTTTCAAATGTACGTGGCCCAAATAAGCCTGTGCATCAAAATGCTGTACAATATCGCGCCACTATCCGCAATTAATTAAATGAAAAACACGCCCATTTAACTACAATTAAACATGCATCGTTTTGCCACTTCTAGCCCGGTCCTTGTCTTTCGTTATCGAATGCTGCCTGGCGTCACTTTCGTGTCTCGGCTTCCACTCCATAGACTAATACCTCCATGGAATAGCCTATAGTAGCTTCGTTCTCGCGGTCACCTGGGAAAAAAGGGGGGGGGGGGGACACAAAGGCGCGCGCCCTGCGGTCGGTGAACATGTCGGAAGCTGGGTCTCTGCTATACTCTATATGCCGTTCACGCTAAAGTGAGCACTTTTGAAGCCCTAGTTACTTTTTTCTTCAAATCAATTCACATCTTGCCACCACTTGTTAATGTAAACACTGCCATGTGAGTAATAAACACAGTGTATATATTCACCAAAACCAAAAGTCCGAGGCCACAATGAAATATATTTATTGGTTATTATGTCTGGTGAAACAGCTTCAAAAAGTGCTCACTGTTCCGTGAATGGCCTATAACTACCTTGGGTATCTGCGGTCCGGTTCGTCGCCCCTCCTCCCCCCCTGTTCATTCCACCCTGCAGCCCCCTCCGGTGCCAAGACACGCCTCCCCCACCCTCTTGTCGTCGCGCGGATCGCCTGTTGCTGCTAATTTACCCGCGGTCTGTTGCTTTTAATTACCGCGCTCCCGAATCGGGCTTGTTGTGGGGGGGGGGGGGGGAAGATCAGTTCCCCGCCATATTGGATTTTTAGAATTTTGCCGTAAGTTCCATTTAAAGGCTGTTCACTATAAAGTGAACACTTTTTAAATCAATCAAATGATGTGCTACTGCGCACAGTAATGTTGGTAACGATGGAGGGAAAGTAGTTCCACATTTTAACATCGAATAAAAAGTGTTAGGTGACCATTTGTGATAACTTAAAATTATTATTTTTTTTTTTTACGCATCGAAGTGTAAAAATGAGCAGATTTTCGAGTATTTACTTTCTTAATAATTTCACAGTTTCACTTGACCGACGCATGAATAGAGTGATGAGGCCGATGGCAATGTTAATTTTACATAAGACGGAGGAATACACGACGTGCCTACAAATAGATCTTAAGCAGGACTTTCAAAAATGCTCATTTTACAGCAAAATCTTTCTGAAGTAAAATGGCAATAATGTTATATAGGTCGTGTTCGGTTTTGCCAGTTTGAAACGTTTAAATACATACACACATAGGCGAGTGTAATGCACTCGCGACAATAGTTATTTCACGAAGCAAGTTGCTGAAATATTATTGAAATATGCATTTTCTGATGGCACTACTTTTGCGAAGTGACAATTTCACATCACATTTGTTTAATGTTGTTAATTTTCAAATTTATACGTCCCACTTACAACTTTCGGGAATAATTAGCCCTTACTATTTATCTTAAGACTTCGCTGTCTTTTAGTTTCGGAGTAATAAGACAAAAAACAATAGATGCCGTTCTAGACAGTTGAATGTCGTGATGGTCCGTTCGAACCTTGCAAATTGCGCAATGCAAATTATGAAAAGCGAAACTGGAAACTAATGGGAACACGAAATTTGACTGTACTTACACCGCCTATAGCGACTACGGGGGGGGGGGGGGGGGCGAACACGATATTGTACGTATTAATGAGGAACAAAAATTCAGTAAAAAGTGATAAAAATCAAGAAGACGACAAGAGACGATGAACAGCAAGCGAAACAGAAACGAGGACAGCACAATTATAACACAACAAAAACAGACAAAACTACCAGCGAAATACAAACAGCAGTAAGTCAGGCAAAAAAAAAAAAAAAAAAAAAAAAAAAAGGTATAAATGGATTAGAAAATTATATTTTCAGTAGTCTCTGTAGGCAACGGAAGACAAATCAAATTTCGAATTCAAACGCAAACTACTTGCAGATATTTACCATAATATTCGGTCGGATATGCGCATGTAAGTTATAAGTGGTATCCGCATCATCGTATACTTACCGGAGGAGTATTACGTGACACGACTATAGAAAGGAACGCCTGATGTGGAGTAATTCATTAGTGGCGTGTAATGTAAACGAAAAATGGTGGCGCGTAGCCATTATCTGCTTTAAAGCTGTCCCACATCGTGTCACTTCAGTATTCGGTCAAACTCGCCAGTAGTAGGTACACTGCGATGTGGCCGCACATTCTACCACAGCCAAGATCGAAGGAAGGCGCGAGCACATCTCGCGTATCATTCTGCGTTGCTAAACTGTGAAAAATAATGAGAAAATTACAAGTTCAAGGTAATATCTGCAAACTTGTAGAGGAAACAGTTTTCCGTGCAGGTAAGGTAAAATTCGCGTACATATTAGTGGAAAATCCCATACATGGATGGGAAGATTACCGTACGACACGTGCATCTCTTTAGCATTCTCGAAAGCTAAGTTTGGAGGTGGGGGGGGGGAAGAAACAATCCTTTAACACGCTTATATTCACTGATTAACAGTACTAGCACTCCGGGATTTTTTTTAATATAATTTTATTATACGATATAGTTAAATTTCTCTTACTTGTATGGGATTTTCCCTCCACTTTTGTTAGGAACTTTTCCCGTACGATTAGGGAATATTACTTGTTATGTAAATTTACTCCACATTTAAGATGTAATTTTATCTGACATAGAGGTGATTAGCTTCCCTTATATGTAAGGGAATTTTACCTCAAATTTTTTTACCGTGTAAATACTCCTGAAAATACAGTTTGTGCCACAGAAAGGGCGACCAAGAAAGCTTAACGAACGACAGAGACGATTATACTACATTAAATAACGTGTAATCCAAGATTAAGAGCACCGAAAATGACTGCAGAGTTACTTCAGAAATGTGGAACATACATGTACCCAGAAACAGTTCTAAGGGTAATCAGAGAGAATGGACATAATGGCAGAGTTGCCAGGAAGGAATCAGTTTCCTTTGTCTTTGCCAAAGACCACGTCAAGAAGGAACAGGAATGGGCAGTTTCAACGGTTCCAGTCAACCAAATAACTTACGCGACACGTGTTTATTAAAATATACATGAGTACTTCCAAGTCTAATATTTTATTGCAATTTTGCTGCAACATGACGGTAAATACATGGAACAAAAATCACTTCCAGTAGCTATGGCCGTGATTCTAGCTTCCAGCGTCTTTCGGCATCAGTTGCCTGCGTGGTGACGTTGAAGAGAAACGAGAGAGTGATTGTCTCTAAGAGCGAGATCATGAGAGAGTGTAAAGCAGCTTTCTCGCCAGGTTGTGCGAAGGAGAATTTCGCTTCTCAAGACCTCGGTGTTAAAGAGGCCCCACAATGGCCCCGCAATCTCTTCACTCATTCCTCGAAAGAGTATCCAGGATTTTTTTTTTTTTTTTTTTTTTTTTTTCCCACACGGCCCCAGCCACGTGTTTATCTATAGATTATTTGAGTACTTCTGAAATCAACGTATGGAAATTGTCACTGCTCCTACCTCTATACATTTTACCGGGCACACTTGTCTGACTGACATTTACCGACCAGTAAAGTTGATAACGACAAAGAGAAAGTAATTCCAAGCCTTAACGTCGGATGCAGTAGTTAAATAAACATTTGCGAGTACTGAAATTATTTGTTTTGTTCTACGCTTTTTTTTAATCCGATAAAGAGCAAGAAGATACAGATTTGTAAAATATTTACTTTTCTAACAATTGCACAGTTTCACTTAACTGACGCATGGATAAAGTGATCAGGCCCATTGCAATGTTAATCCTACATAAGGCGGGGGAATACACAACATGCATTCAAGTAGATCTTAAGCAGGGCTTTCAAAAGTGCTCAGTTTACCGTGAACAGCCTTTGGGCCCTTTCTACGCACGGATACGTAAGAAAACGGACTCGGAATCTCAAGCGCAACACGCAAACTACTCGCGATGAATTTTTAACCATTCTACAATACGAAGAAGAAACGTACAGTCTTGCAACTTAGAAGGAAACAATGATACTCAGCTGTTGAAAATTACTGATACAGGTTTCATAATAGGCAGGGGTGTAGTCCCGGAACGCTCCAATATAAATATCCGACGGCAAGATAAGAAAAAAAAGGGGGGGGGGGAGGTGTTGGCTTAGGTTTAGGCACTCTTTCAGTGATAGAAGGGTTTGGGGAGGGGGATTTGTGTAGAGAATAAGTCGTAGCAGCCACCATTATCTAACAGAGATTTGAGTTAGTTATGTAAGAAGCCGATTGACATTTTAAATTTCCGACTTTACGAGGAGCCCAAATAATAATACCCGAGTGTTGTGAAATAACAACATTACACAAGTAATAGTTACTATTACACTTATTCTTAAAATACCCTCAGCTCTGAATAAATACAGTCAGGAGAAAAAAAAACACACACACTCAGCTAAAAAAAATACTCACTTTGTTTTAAAACAAATACACTCAGAATTTTTAAAAGTACACTAAGCCTCATAAGATATTACCAACCTTAAAACTGTACTCAAAATTAGCAAGGTCATACTTGGCAAGCACTTCACAAAAGTCCAAAACTACTTTCTACTCACAATTGACTAGCAAGCTCTGACAATTCAGTCACGGACTACTCGTCAGTCGTAACATATTACAATAATCAAAAACCGACATTTGTAAAGTTAAAGTTCTTGTGAACGTTATACAACGTAAGCCGCAATGTCCCTAGTTAAATATAAGTGAGTGACGTACGACGGTGACAACCACGCGCGGGAAACGGTCAGTGCATTCCCATTGGTCGAAATATTTCAGCGGCGGCCATTTTTTTCCGCCGCCCCTCACAGCCCCACGCGGAGTGGATGAGAGGGGAAAACTTTTGTAGAAACGACGAACTCGTAGAACTGGCACAGAACCCTATGCGCAGTGCTGCACTAGACGGACTCGAATACTATAGAGACTAGTACCGGACAGCAAGCGATTTTCCGTGCGAAAAATGATTGTGCTGCGCTCTGCCGGCTTGAGGTGGCGAAACATTTGTTTACATTTACCGTCGTGAGTTTTAGACTGGGAATAGCTTACGTTTTATTTTGTTTTCAGGATTTCAGTGATTCACGTTCATTGAATTACCATGGCAAGTGACATTTGCGCTGTCTATAATTGTTTCAGTTACACTATTAGTTCTGCAAAATCTACTCCATTTTCGAATTTGCTTTTCCATTAACAAATATCTTTGTAATATTTTTTATTTTGTTATCTTCAGCACATACAACACATCAACACACAAGTTTCCGAAGCTTGATTTTCATGTTCTGGTATTAACACTGTACTAAAAAAAACTTACTTTAAAATTGGAAATAAAAAAGAGGGTGCGGGCAGACGACAACTTTGCCTCCCCCCCCCCCCATGACGCAAAAAAAAAAGATGCCTAGACCCAACACTGGGCAGTAAAACAAAAATATATGGCATTATAAGTCCTTGATTAAAAAAAAAAAATGGGCAGTGATAAATATTTAGGATTAATTTTCCCTTGCTGTTTGGGACTACAAAGTTGTATGGATCACAAACACATAATCAGGACAACAACAGCTTTCAAGATGCTAATTTCCAAAAATGTTTTACTGCGTGGGAACTAAACCTGTTTGGTCATTAAAACTTTTTGATACTCGTACGCTGGAGATGCGCATTAAATAGGAAGTTAGCTAGATACTCGTACGTGCTAAAGCAACGAATTTGGTTTCATCACTTTTTATTTTTGCTACGAGAAGGTCACTAATATTGTTTTTAGAGCATAATTCTTATACAAAAATTACCAACACAATAGTATTAATTCGCGATAAACGTTACGAAACAGTATGTCAAAAATGTATGTGTGTTATAGGTTAAGTATTAGGCCTAGTGAGGAAAAACAAGCATATATTTTTAATGTATTTATGTAGCATACACACATGTACAAAATTAAAAACAAATCATGTTTAATCACGGCGTGTTTCAGATCTTCAGATGCGTCCCGAACATTACAAGATAAATCTTACAGTTATTAATATCAATATTGTAGAGTTCACTTGTTATTCCAGATTTCGGCATTAAATGCCGCTTTTTTTAATAATCTAAACTGCTAGACATGCATATCAAGACACCTGTACTACATTATAAAATAAAATGTTACAAATAAAATTCTTTGTAAGAATACTACATTTCGCGCACAAAATGCACTCATGTCCACTGTGCGTATACTCAGATTCAAAGTTCGCGGGTGTTTGCCACCTCGAGCCGCTAGGTTCGCTGCTGCTGCTGTTCACACGCTTGCCCGTGTTGTTCGTAAACAGATATCCGGTATTAATCTCTATTGTATTTGACGGACTGACGTCACATCTGTTTACGCATCATCACCGCAAGCCGCCTGACCTACACACCTCCGCCCCTCCGGTAACTCTTACCCTCCTATCGCATTCCAGGAAACTTGGTGCTACTTCCTCCCCTCTTTCTGCTAAACACCAGCCTGTCGGCATCTGACCTTGTCACGAGGTTAGAAAGAGCAGATACAATTAAAACGAGGAAGAGAAAGTAAAACTTTAGCTTTATCGTAAACAATGTGCATTTCTCAAATTATAGATGGAAAGACGGAAGCGACAGCTTTAATAGCTTAATGCATTTTACGGCTGTCACGTGGAGAAACAGAAAACGTGAGGGAAGACAGTTCCCGGGTTTAAAATTTTTTTTTTTTATGTTTTTGGTAATGGAGGAAAAATAACGAAAATCTTACAAAGCAGTACCGGAACGTCGTTCCGGTGCATTCCGGCTCCACTACACCCCTGTAGCACATCTCATTGTGTATATCTTTACAGTGTCTAAAAGTGCGCAAATACTAACTGCCGAACAACGTTCACTTATTTTTTAAAACAAAAATGATAATCGCCACGGCAAATCGATGCACTTGTCGTGTACACCACAATGACCACGAAAACTAGTACCAACAAAACAAATACTCGATTCCTACCGGCTACAGAGATTAACGGACACGGAAGAGTTGGGAGATGACCCAGCTTCCTTACGTTATCTGCGTCCGCATGTGTTCCATCGCAGATTGAAACGGAGTTTGTTACGCGTCCCTTCCTTGATTCGTATCCGCTTGCGTGTCATTGCAGAACGCGCGTTCACTCTAGCGGTTGATGTGGGAATCAAAGATGGACGACAAACAAGATGGCCGACTCCAGCAGACGAGATAGAAGGAAAACCCCTCCGGGAATAAGAGGGAACGAATGAAGAGAGAGAGAGGGGGGAAAGGTGGAATGTGAAAGAAAACTGGGCAGGACCCCGAGGAAACCCTCCAGGAATAAGAGAGAACGAAGGAAGAGAGTGAGAGGGGAAAACCTCTGCATCGCACTACATGCGCCAGCCGGTAGTGGCGTAACGACTGGCTTCAGGGTTTGACCCGTCTCCCATCAACGAACCCCCCCCCCCCCCCCCCCATCATCTAATCAAGCTACCCCTCGACCCACTTCCGCGTCGCGTGTTGATTCAGCGCCGTGAAACGTGAGGCGCGCCGCTAATAATAAACCGCGCGGTCTCCGGATCGGCGTCGCGGTGACCCTGCGTGCCTGCACGAGGCGGGAGAGAGAGGGAATAACTTCCCTCCCCTGCGTCGCGTTTCCGACGTTGGCAGCACTGCCGCCGCGCAGCTGCCGCCAGTCAGCGTGTGAGGCGGGAGTGAGTGTTACGAGAGTCGGCGCTCTTCTGCCGCTGTGTTTTGAAAAGCGACCTGCTTCACTGACCTACAGCACTGTTGTTCTTTTCCCTCCTGCGGAAGCGAAGATCCCGTCTGCGATTTTCGGTAGGTACTTGTGCCCATAGAGTGAATGTTGGGTAGAGTCCCCAACATTGAACTGCTTTTCTCCCACAACAACTTGGATAGGATTTGTGGTTAGAACACTGCTCGGTAAACAGTTATTTGAGATGTTTGTATATACTTCCTCTCTCAATTTGTGATGCAGTCTGCTTGTCGTTTGCAAAATTAAGAAATAATCAAACTGTCGACGATTTGGCTTTTGACAGTTTGTATTGCTGACGGGTAAGCCAATTGCCAGTGTCCGGTATATGCGCAGAAGACGGATAATCAATCTAGCTCATCTTTAGTCATTAGTCGTGTCCGAAACGGCCAGTTTGGGGAATTAGGCTTTAGGGATTTAGGGCGGATTGTTTCGGACGGCTTGTAAACAGCGCTGCATGCGACAAAGTTGGAAAATATAGGCTTGTGGAATTTCAACGTTATTTTGTCACCCTATCAATAAATAACTTACTCCCAAGCGTTTTTCACGTAACCCGTTTTGTCTTGTGAATTACTTATATATATTTATTTCTAGCGGATATCAATCTTCTCGTGGTTTTTGTTTCTTTGGTCCCTGCAATTAACATTCCATTTCAAACAACAACCGATCGCCTTTATTTTTGGAAATTTTAAAACATACAAACTTTATTTAAAAATAACTTATTATCTACATAGGAAATACCATGTTTATGCCTGATATTCCATTTTTCACGAACGTGTATTGTGCAGCGTTGCGCTTCAAGAACAGTAAATACCGGCGTTCCACCACAACGCGGGAAATAAAACTTAAATAAACAATAGCAGACGATTTGACGGACTTATTTTAGGATATAGTGTGCCACTTCACCTCAGTAAATTTCAACCCTAAACCTCCAAATATTGAGGGCCTGAACTTGGTCACCTGGTCGATTTAGTAACCTATGGTCTCGTAGCCTTTTCGGACACGACTTATGGTTGTAACTCCAGTAAGGTTTATTTTCCTTATGTGGGGGGGGGGGGTGGGGGAGGAAATCTCAATTTAATGAGATTTCTTACGGAGGACTTTGGCATAGGGCAAAATGTCCGCCGCCAGTGGGTGTTCCAAACTTGCCTGAACTCCTCCACGATTCTCTTTTCGCATTTAATTAAAGTATTTTTTGTAATGCAATGTTTTGCTAACTCCAGTTTTACGACAGAATACTAAGCATGCCCACACAATTAATTTCCCACTCGAGTATCTAAGAACGAAGTTTACTATTTGCGCAAGTTATAGCACAGTACAAAGCCAAAGATTTAAAAACAAATATATCAATTTTATGAAAATTGCAATTCTCGTATGTTTAAACGCAAACTGAAGAAAATCCTGTGCACATGTAACATCAGTGATACGTGTTGGTGAACATGTTCACCTGCCAAACGATTATAGGCTGTCCACGGCAAAGTGAGCACTTTTGAAATCCTAGTTAATTTTTTTCCTTTCAGCCATATTTTGTCCTTTAACCACCTTTTTAAAATAAATATCGCCATGTAAATAATAAATACAGTGTGTATATTTCACCGCGCTCGGAAGTTAACGTCTACGGCTAAAATAAAACATATTTATTGACTATTATTCCAAATGAGAGGGCTTTCAAAAGTGCTCACTTTACAGTGAATAGCTTATAGCACTGAGCTTCCCAACTTCATTAGAATACACCTTACCATAATATGG
Source organism: Dryococelus australis (assembly GCA_029891345.1). NCBI lineage: Eukaryota > Metazoa > Arthropoda > Insecta > Phasmatodea > Phasmatidae > Dryococelus > Dryococelus australis. The sequence goes on from CM057004.1 coordinate 38,032,687, forward strand.
TGTTCCAATTAGCAGTTTTAGTTTACTAAATGTTCATGAGACCCGATTCAGTACCCTAAAATAATTTTTTATAGGTATGCATGTAAGTAAATAACTACATGCGCACCAATTTTACGCCAATGACACTTTGTGGAATGATACATTTTAACGTTGCCGAAAATATGATGCATACATGCGTTTTTTTTTTTGTATAAATACATAATTGATTGTTTTGACAATAGTCGCGTAAAAATGCCATGCCAGTGTGTTACGTATTGCAGAATACATTGCTCGACAGATACCACCAACACGGTAAACAAGTGACAGTTACAAATGAACCGTTACTGAATCACTATTCGCCAAATTATCGAATTGCCAAATGGAACATGCCCTTCGACTCTTCAGTCTTAAATGCCGTGGAAAGGTCTCCTTGCGAGTGAATGTCTGCACCTGGAATATACAATTAAGAACAGCATTTGAGCTACGTAATATATCTCGGTGGGGTTTGATTTAGTGACTTCATACTTCAATTCACTAAACCATCACATACAACAGTAGTTGGTATATTGTTTATTTTCACATTAAAAATTTGACTGTTTGTTGGGTAATAACTTACAGAAACCACAAAGGTAGTACATATGATAAAAATAATGGTTTAAAATTTATACAATTTTAGTGTGCAGCACCTTATTATAACTAAATTAAAACAGAACACCCTTCTTAAATGCCCCGGTTAGAAAATTTTGTTAAAAGAAAATAGCCTTTCCTTTCACAATATAAAAAATTCAACTTCATAGAGTTATATTTAATATAGTTTTGGTTATTTTCAAGCAGTTATTTCTGCTTTTCTTTTTTGTTTATATCCCAAATTATTTTTTTACAAAAAGTTTGTGATTTTTAAATGAATAATTTTTGACTATCAACTATTGCTGTACGTGATAGTTACTAGCATTCAAATAACTTTTCAATAATGTTACACTTTCTCTTAAGTCAGTGGCTTAGGCAGGTTCTTTAATGGAAGTCTTGCTCGAATAAAAGAGTGTATAATTATTTCCAAATTAATTTACAAACACTACAAAGAAGATACTCTCGACGTAATATATCACAGTAAACGACCATCACTTGCTATTTACAATTAATCAGTATAGTTAAAAATCGCCTCAAAGTAATTAATGCAATAAATTAACTAAATCCAGCTGAATAAATATTGTATCAAAACTGTTAAGTTATTTTACATATGTCCATGTCTGACAGTTCGAAATTTTACAATAAAGTCCGTATCACACGTTCATACAGTCCACATTCCACGAGTCGGGAATGTTCTAGAGTGCTCTGAGTGTCCCCATGTACTGTGGCCTTCTGCTCGTCGGGTCCCCAACGTCGCTCGTTGTACCAGACTTTTTCAGATAGCCGCACTTCAGCCAGATGGCTACTACAAAGACTGCCTGTCCTCCCCCTGCGGTGGTATTTATAGACCGCGCCGGCCGCAGTCCAGAACCTTCTTCGAATGCCGCGTTACTTCGAGGAAGGAGATAATCAGAAAATCCTTGCTCGTCGCCTCAAGTCGCCGACTCTTTCAGCGGGGTGGAGAAGGGGCTGTGACGCCAGCCAGGTCGGCTGTCAATCATTCCCCCGGCCTTGCGGGCGACGTAGCGAAGGGTGGTTCTGCCTTATTGGTGAGGGGAGGGTCGAGTTGTCAGTTTCCATAGCGCTGGGACCCCGCAACACGGCGTCCGCTCCCAGCACGAGAGTTAGCGCGTAACGATAAGTATAACCTCATCAAAATATATTTAAGTAGTTGGAATTTTATTATTGATTTTATGTTTCAGGAACTTGCGTACTGAGAAACCTTCCCATAACCATTAAAGTCTAAGGTTTTTTTTTATAGAGATTGATATATGAATGTACACAAAACATATGTATAAATTTAATAACCAAATCGGTGGGGGGCGTAATGACACAAAATATTTGACTGCGATCGTTATAAGAAGTAATTTAAAAAGTATAATGAATCATTGTTACGAAAGTCCAAGGAAGTATTCATCAGGAATTTGAGCAAAGATTGATGGCTACAGAAACGTTATACTGTGTTCTCAAACACTGCTAATTGGTAGAGTACCAGAAATGTTTTTTTTTTCTCCGTTAGTTACAATATACACGGGCATGCTAAACTGCATCCAGATATCCACACTGTTCTTTGAAGATATCGCTTTGAACTGTTTTTGATGCAGATTTCTACTCTGTTGTCGACTTTACGATTTTGTATGCTTAAATTAATAATTAAGACAAAATACTCTCGCTTCTTTGCGCAGTATCCAATTTTTACACTTGAGAAACTGTGATATAAGTACTGTATTTTGATTGCAGGAATATTGAAATCCATTATTCATATTAATTTTCATTGCAAATAAGAGCCCGTAGGTAAAGGCTGTTCACGATAAAGTGAGCACTTTAGAACTGAGCCTTAGAAAAAAGTCACTGCTCCCTATATGCATATATTTTAATGGGCGCACTGAGTGGCATTCGTCTAGTAAAGTTGGTAACGATAGCTGGGAAGTGGTTCCATATCTTAACGTCGAATAAAAGGTGTTTGGGAACCATTTGTGATAACTTAAAATAATTTCTTTCGCTTTGTTTTTTTAATGCATCAGTGTAAAAAGGCGCACATTTGTAAAGGTTTTTTTTTTTCGACGAATTAACAAAGTGATGAGGCCCACGGTAGTGTTAATTTTTCATAAGGCGGAAGAATACACAACGTGTATACAAGTAGATCTTAAACAGGACTTTCAAAAGTGCTCATTTTACCGTGAACAGCTTATAGGTAGAATGAAGTTCCTTTCATTCATAACGCAGCAGGATGTTAACACGATTTGTTTCAAAATGAACTAAAATTAGAATTTGGCTTGTAGAACATTTTTTTATCAGTGTGCATAGTCGTACCAAACATAGTATTTACTCAACGCTATTGAAATTTAAAAAAAATTGCGGCCATGGATTCGTGGATTTTACTAATGCCGCCGTATATTATGTCGTCATACTGTGGTTAGCTGAAGATCCAGAGAAAAAAAAGTTATTCAGAAACTGTTTAACGTGCCTGAGTAGCGTGTGCTTACGAATAGCATAAAAAAAAAAAAAACTCAAGTCGGAATTGCCGTTTCCGCTATATACGTTCGTGTCTGTGTATTTTTTTTTAAAGTGGAGATATCTAGGATGGTTATTTCAACCATTATTACGAATATATTAATTTTTATACAGAATAGTTTGTAGAACATAAGAACGTTACCACACCTTTATCACTATGATCGACGTCATAAGTTATAGAATTTTGGGGAGGGCCGTAGAGGATCAGAAAAACTGTGTGATAGAAAATAACATTACAAAAATAGCAGAAAACCACAACGATCAAAAAAATTACCTAATAATTTACTTAATTTGTCATTTGAAGCATTAAAATGGGCGGTGGCCTGCGCGCTCGCTTCGCTGCGGGAAAGCGCAGCTTCTTTCACCTTCTATTTTGCCTTCTCAATGCGTCCTCTCTGTATTACGTCTGATACGTCGACCGGTGTTTGACCGCGGCATCGCTGGCATTTTTCTCTTTTTGATCAACAAACATTCCCTTCAAGTTTGAGCAAAATCGGCCCATAAATATAGAGGTTATCCAGTGCCACCTATCGGAATGAGACATAACTAAAAACCTTACTAGCAACCTCAATAACATATGGTGTGAATATGGTCTCAATTGGTTCAGCGATTTGTCAGTGATGATGCGGTTTACTTACGCACAATGGATTTTATATATAAAGATTTATCGTTTTTCTTTATATTTTCGTGGCTTTTCTTTTTTGGTAGTAATACGTATTATATATATAATATATAATATATTATATATATAACTTTCTACCTAACAATTTTCCCGACTTGTATATTATGTATTAAATTAAATACACGAACGCATATTTGCGGAAATTAACCAGCAAATTCTATAAAACTTATTTTCGAAATTTTTTATCCCCCCCCCCCCCCCCCCTTTATCTTCCTCTTTAATTGTTGGGAAAGTCGCCGAAATGGTCAATTGCCTTTTGAAAACAGTCGCAAGTTGCTTAGAGTCGAGTTGGTGGCTATGAAGAAGGCAACTCAATTCAACCTTCGCGCTAGAGTCGCTGAAGAAATTCATGGGCCTGCTGGAGATTCAGCGTTCTCGCTCTTATCGCCCCTGACACGTATTTTACCTCCGGTGATAGTTAAAGACGCAGTGTGAAAACACCACGCATTGCAAAACATTCAAGGACGTTAAGCAGACTTCTCTTTTTAAGGAGCCTCCCCAGTTGTCGGACGGATCTTATTGTAAGCAGTTGTGTCTATAATCTATTCACGGTTACTTCACGCATTTCTGATGCCCTGCTTCCAGGATATGCATCCGCCTCGTGTAAACTAGGCTTAACTAAGTTTAGATAATTACATCGAAGGACTACCCACCATCTCTTACCAACACACACGTTTTCTCGCTGTTTTTATTCATGTTTATTATAAATGAAATATTGCTAATTAATAAATCAAATATAGGTAAACCTTCAATTTAAATAAATATAAGACTCTTAAGTTAACATAGGTATAAAACGATTTTGATACATAGCATATTTTGGAAATTACAAAAAAAAAAGTCATACATGGGGTGATTTTTCAAAGATTTCATTCAAAAAAGTGTAACGGAACTGTGGATAGACTATACTATATTTTTTTTTAAACTCTGCAAAATTTTAATGTAATTATTTTTTTCGTGGCAGAAATAAAATGCGATATTTTGTTGCCGATTTATAAATATTGTTGTTGAAGCATAAATGTAGTCGCTATAAGTAGCCCTCTTCTGCAGAACTGTGTTTTAAACTGTAGCGACAATGCTGTATCTTACCTGAAAAGCCACCACTTAAAATTCTGTGTGAAACGGAACACACTCAAAGCTTGTTTATGCTATTTTTTCCATCACCGTCGCAATGTTTCCTTGCAGCCTGACGTAACGAGGTGTTTTTTTTTTACAGAGAGGCTCTTTAAGGTTTTTACACGTGCGATTCATAATCTTGTAAAGCGGGATGGATCACGCCATTCTTAAAGTTGCTGTTTGTATAGGTTTTGATATTGGCTTTCAACCTCGCAGAAAGGGCCGCGGTGGCAGAGTGGTTAGACTGCTCGCCTCCCACCAGGGTGAACCGGGGTCAATCCCTGGTCACCCCCCGGATTTTCGCAAGTGGGAATCTTGCCGGACGATGCCGCTGGTCGGCGGGTTTTCTCGGGGACCTTTCGTTTCGCCCTTTTTTTTCATTCCGGAGCTGTTCCATACTCGTCTAGCTTCACCCTCATCGGCTCTCAACTGACCACAACCTCGTAGAAATGTTTCAAGAACTATTAATTTACGAGGATGAGCTTTCATGTATGGGATTGAAATATGTCCGCTGAAGGAGTGTTGTTTTTCAAACAAGCCTGTTATTGCGGTAACGTAAAGTTAGTCACGAGAGAAGTTTTTCGGAATACAAACTGGAGACGACTGAACTGTTGTTTACCGCCGTTCAATTTGCGGATGATAAAAATCTTAGTGGTCAGATGACGCAGCCTCAAGATAACGTTATCTTAAGACATCAAATCGCCAGCTTGACATTGAGTGATAAGATCATGGTTGGTACAGCGGAAACTAGTGTGAGGTTTTGTTGATGTGCACTGTTGGCGGAATTAGTTCCCGGAACTTGTCCAGAAACACACACGTCGGCTTTGCCGTGGCGCGTGGACTCGACTTCCGAAAATTCCGTACCGTCGATGTAAAAACAGAAACGTTAACGGCTATGGATGTATGTCAGTGGGCAAGTTATCGAAACAAAAATCAAGAGTAGAATTTGAATTACTTAATATATTTTGATAGGGTTTTATGTTATTGCCGATATAATATTCGAATACTGGAAACTATCATACACATCAATTGTTGATATAGTGTATGGTTTTCTATTTAAAATTTGCCAACTATTGAGAAAAATTAGATTTAAATCACGAAATAAATCAAGATGCCAAAACGATTATCTTAAAAGTAACAAAATATTATCCAGAATTATATTACATTTACGTATTGCGAAGAAAATCAATTTTATTCTTTTTAGCAAAAACTTTTGACAGAAACTTTTAAGAAGACTGAATCCGGCTTAACAAAAAAAAAAAAAAAATGGGGCTTGTTTTAAGTTCGTTAGAAGGTTGTACGCAATTAAATTTTAAACAATTATTTTTACACATGTACTGATTTTATCGTTTATATAAGTTATTGTTCAAAAACAGCCAGCAATTTTTTACTTTAAAACTGTTTTTTGTGTCAACTATTGCTTTATGTGACTTTTTCTTAAAATTCGTATATATATAGTAAATAAAACAGCCCCCATCAAAATACCTTCAAATTCAATTTCATATTTCAGAAATTCATGCACAGCTGGATATTTTCATAGGCCTGAAGTTAGTTCAAGAGCTCTAAATGATATTCTATTTTTAGGCTACAACATATTTTATACTTTATGATATGGTATCAAACACCTGTCGAATAAAAGTAAAAAGCAGGGAAATTAATTTTCAGAAATAATGAAGGAATCGAAAATTCTTGTTTTGTGGTATGTGTCAAATTTTAAAATTGTGCCCAAGCAAAATATTTGGCTACAGCTAGAAATAATTTTTACCGTTGGACTGCCATAAAGAAATTTCGTGGAAATTTATAGGATCTACTGTGATTCCTCTATAAATTCATTTCAATCTTAAGTATTTCAAACCCTTGCCCGTAACTGATTAGTAAAATTTTGCGATAGAATCTGTGTTTTGACATTTTGGGATACAGTGTCAGTGATGCTTTAAAATATTCGTAGAATTTTTTTGTAAGCTGTAATACTGCTTTTAAGTTGGAGAGGTCTTGAGAGCCGATGGCGGTGATTGAGGTGAGCATGGAACAGCTCCAGAATGAAAGGGCGGGGAAAACTGGAGATCCCCGAGAAAACCCGCCGACCAACGGCATCTTCCGGCACGATTCCCACATGCGAAAAGTCGGTGTGACCCGGCCGGGGATTGAACCCGGATAGCCTTGGTGGGAGGCGAGGAGGTTAACCGCTCAGCCACCGTGGCCCCCTGCTTTCAAGGGAAACGCAGATATTGCTCCGAAACATTGTTTACGTAGCTGGTGATTTGTGTGTTTTTTTTTTAAGACCAGAAAGCTATGAAGAGTGGTATAAGTAAAATTTTTATTTGTGGATAGAGGGCCCTCTTAGCGAGTGAGGTATGGATGGAGCAAGAATACACGGATATGTTCTGGCCCCAGATTTACGTTCAAACGACGGTCTACTAATTTAATTAAAACGTACGAATCGAGTAAATATTAACCATAATCACTCCTCGAATAGCATAAAAGGAACGAGTTATTCCACTTTAATCATGTGATCACCACATGCAACATTAGATCAAATTAATGTAAACACGAGATAATAAAAATTACTTTAAGCATGCATTTACCAAACCCTTCACAAGAGACAACTCGATAAAACGACTTGCCCCGAGTCGGTCGCACACAACAGAACGGAACACAAAATTTATGTTAATATCGTAACGAAATATGAACGAATTTCCTTAACAATATTTCAAATACCCGAATAAATGACACTAAACAAATTCAATTTAATTAAACAAAGTTAATCACACCAAATTAATTTCATATGTTCAAAATACGCAAAAAAAGTTAACAATTAGATTTAACACACAAAATCCTAGAACAAACTATTTAAATATTAACACAGAAAAAATATATTTTACACCCACCCAGGAATTAAAAACCGTGGCACCCTAAATTAACCACTTATCGCCCACGAACCCAGGTGTAATAAATTCACACTTCTCAAATCAATAAAAACACCCGGTTTACAGTCAAGATTACAACTCCCCAACACTTCAAATCCCCCTTCCCCTGACAAAAATCCCCTCCCACACTGACACCACACACACATACACGAAGTCACATGTACTTCACTCTCATCGGCTTCCAAAAACGCATCGAAATACTGGTTAAACGAGACAAACAGATTGATTACATAATAAATTAACTATAACACCAACACTCAAACCCCACGTATTCTATTAAAACACACTATATAATTAATCTGTACACACATACTTCGTTATATCACACGTGAAAACGCAGTATGCCAGCATCTCTATCGCTCACCTAATGCGAAAAGCCTGTCGAACATAAATTAATAATAATAATGAAAATTTAATAATTATTCGAACATGCAAGAGAAAACTGTATGGAACTGCTCCAGGCAACTCGAGCAGAACTGATACCTCCCATGAGGTAACAATTTCTCTGCTAACCCAGAATCCTGCGTAATGCATCTCCACCGGTTAATGTATGTTGTATAAATGTTAGTATTGTAGGCAGATCACATTTGAATGGAAAACCGACAAATAAAATACATGAATTCACGCGTGGTGGCTCCAGGTTACAAAATAATTGAAAAAACAGAATATATTGATATATCTTCCAGTAATAGTTAATCGAGGGGATGAATTAATTGTTAAAATTGTCGGTCAAAATGGTAAACTGATTCATTTTATGGAAGACATACTTAATGTTGAAGAACCAATAAATTTTGAAACAATCACCAATACAGAAATACATGTATATGAACCATTCTGAGCAGGACTGTATACATTTCCATAGGAAATAAGAATTGCTGTACAAAATCACAATATTTACACATTACCATCGAAATAAAGTTTAAGGTTTATCGGAACAATTAAAAAGACAGCCGACGGAACTAATCCAGCAACTACAGGAATAGTGATAAACAGACCACTTCATTTAATCGATAGAATTGGAAAACCTGCTAAATGGTGTTGAAATCGACCAATCACGGGATGTTGGAATTACTTACACGATAAAGCAAAATTTTTCAGAAACTGGAAACAATCTTTATAGATTGCTAATGGCTAGGTGGTGTAATGCTAATAATTTTACACTACAAATATATCCAGGTGGAAAATACGAAGTTGTTATACAGTTAAGTATCGTTTAGGGCTTAGCTGAGGACTGTAAACATGCAATATTAAATGCTAAACAAGAATTTGTTATTCTATTCAGTAACACATTTGAATGCTATATATGACATGGCTAATAACAAGGAAGGTGTAACATTTGAATTAAACAGTGTCGAATGGCTGATGCCACATATTGAAATTAACACTCGTGAACATGTAAAGTTTTAAAAATATATCCAAAAAGGGAAGAATCTAGATATTGCATTCAGGTTGTGGGCCTTGGAGACATTTCAAACTCTACTGATATCACAAAGTCATTTGGAATGTGAAATCAAGTTTTTCATCTGAGAAACCACAATCTGTCGTTATTTGTTTTCAAACAAATTGACAAAACAATTTAAAAGCTCATGGATCAGTATTCGATAATTGTAATATGAAAAATTATTAACTGTATCTAGTCAAGCTTATCTCTATACCAATTTAAATGCAATCTTTGTAAATGGGAAATGCCTTATTTGCTATGATATGTACTCAAAGTTCCAGGAAATGTATTTAAAAAAATGAGCTCACTGATCATAGAACCTGAATCATTTAAAACCAGAGGAACATTATTTGTATTTGATTTAAGCAAACAAGATGACACAATTACAATAGCTTAATTGATACACAAACTAAAATTATTGCAAATATACCAATTCCACCAAATAAACAAGCTTATGAATTGATAATTCGTGGTAGATTGGCTAGCTATAATGTAAGAGATAAGCTGGTGAAGATAATGACTTGAGTCAGTAGACGAGATACTGTATTAACGAGATGTTTTGCAATGTGCAAGGATTTCAATACCCAGAAAAATTTATCATTAAAGAATTAGCTATTACAAATATGGAAGAACATACAACTGCCTGTATTCAGCTTCAAATCACTGTTCCACTTGAAATATCTAAGTCCTAAATAAAAGAAAACAAATATATGGGTAACCAAAAACCACCATGGTTTAACCTGGGAAAGTGGGTGTATGGAGTATGAGAATATTGAAGATATTTGCAAACATTACTTAAATAATTGTGAAATATACGTAGGTGGAGTTGAGAAAAAATGTATTTTCTAAAGTGTGTGGAATGGGAAAGTAACATATATTAAAAAAGAATACAATTGTCCTTCATTCAAACAATTCCATAAAACATATGGTTATAAATCGAACTTCTCCACAGCAGAAAACTCTCAATTAATATTAAAATGGCCATTGATGACTGACTAGGGTGATACAGTTTATGATGATTCTCTCCCTGAGTATCAGTGTACATTATACGAGTGATATGGCATTATCTGGGAAGAGTGGAATTTAGTATATAAATGTACTTGGTTTGTGTAAGCCAATCTATACTAATATTATAAAGAGGTAGTGTTTGTAACTTTGTGTGTTTGGATGTAGGAGGTAATCTTCGAAACTACTCATCCGATTTTAAAAATTCTTTCACCAGTAGAATGCTATGTTATCACTGAGTGTCATAGGCTATATTTTATTTTTAAAATCAATAGGGATCCCTACTAAAACTCCAATAATGTAACCCAAAGTGTAAATAAATGACCTATAAAATTCCTTACATTGTGTGCACTGCAAAACCTATTGATGATAGAACAAAATAATGTACTACGACTTTGCAGGTTGGACAGATTCGGAAAATAAAACGTGCTGTGTGCTGCATACGGCGCCAACCTTAGAAGCTCTACTGTCATTATGGGGGAGTTACTTTTGTGTTTGCTGGGGATTTTCGGCAGACACTCCCTGTAGTTACAAAAGGGATGCGTGCAGATATCATCAAAGCATGTCTTAAATCATCTCCCTTATGGAGTTCTATTCAACACCTAAATTTGCGAACGAATATGAGAGCCTATCTTGGTGGAGACACGCATAAAGATTCCCCACAACAATTGCTCAGACTTGGAGGAGTTTTTCCTTCTCTAAATTTGGGCACTAATTCTGCTGAAATCATTTTAAATGAGACATTAGGTCAGATAGTCCACAGTCTGCAGCATCTTATAGAAGCAGTATATCCGGGCCTCGAAAATTTACTAGAAAGAGACTTTCACTGGTTGTGTTCCAGGGCAATATTATCGCCTAGGAACGACACTGTCAATGAAATCAACAATCTCATTATACAAAGAGTTCCCGGCCAAGTCAAAACCTATAAGTCGATTGACACACACCAATGTTGACGATGTCGTCCACTTTCCTCAAGATCTTCTAAATTTGCTTAATCCTTCTGGCTTGCCACCTCACGAACTATCATTAAAAGTCGGTACTCCTATCAGGCTTTTAAGGAATATAAGCCCTCCTAACGCGTGTAATAGCACAAGATTGCTCATTAAAGACTTGAAAGAAAATTTGATTGTCGCGACCATCCTCACCGGTCCAGCAGTCGGCCAGCTGGCAAACATCCCGAGGATTCCCATGATAGCTACGGATTTGCCAATATCTTTCAAACGGTTGCAATTTCCCGTAAAAACATCGTTCGCGATTACTATTAATAAGTCCCAGGGTCAGACTTTCTCTTTGGTTGGAATCGACTACGAAAGAGTGTTTTTCACATGGCCATGTTTTATCACGAGTTGGAAGTCCTGAAAAACAGTACATTTTGCTGCCAAACAATAACAGGACGTCAAACATTGTCTACAGAGAATGTCTTAGCCAATAACATATTAAATACTTCTATCTCAGATAAATTGCATTGCAATATAATGTATATTAAAATGAAAAATGATAAAAAAGTAAAAAAATATGAAATAAAAATAGCAAAAAAACTTTAAATTATAAATTATTTAATTAATTATTAAATTATAATGTGCTTTTTTAATGCTTTAGGGGAGTTTACCCAACCTAATTAATGCTGGGTTAAGCAGTTTTTTTATCTTAATTGCACCTGTGCGAAGCAGGGTGGGTGCTAGTAGTTTGTAAAGATGGATCAAGACCAGAACAAGGTTACATGATCGTGCATATAGAAATCAAAATGTAAATTGAATATTAGCAAGTTACTTGCACACTTGAGTAAACCTTTTACAAAATTTTTGGAATATAACAATTTTGCTGTTTTTGTAAACAAGTTTTTTATTCCACTCAACTGCAATTTGCATCTCTGGATACTCTTGTTTGTTTCATTTCAAAAATATCCAATGTATATTAGAAGGTGTAAGATGGTAATTATTTCATATCTTGTCCATATCTGGCAAAATTTTTATATTTCCAAATACAAGTCTCCCATCAGAGAAATGTAATCACAGTTTTACCAGAATGATACTACAAGTATTTGTCAAGGGGAAGAAATTATGTAAATGTGTTTCTTGTAGACATTTAATGTTTTCAATATGTACTTTGTAATACAAATATAGCAAAATAAATGGTTTGAAATTACTTTTTTTGTTTTTTACGAATTTTACAAATAGATTAATTGAAATATTCCCTTATTCTGACTACATAATATAATGCAACCTTTGATTATGTACATTTAACAATAATAAATTTTAAAGTGATTTAATACTTAAACATACATTTCAAATGAATAATGTAGTCCAATTGCTCCCTAGAATTGTCTAAAGCTGACTCTAAATGAATGGAACCTTTCAGTTCCATTCTAGACTTGAAAGAGCATGGAAGCAATGATCGCTTTGCTTAGTCATTTCTGCAGTAAAGAATTTACAGCTCTGAGGATCTTACATCGACACGATAGAACGACATGTAAAATGAGCAATTCAAGAATACTGTTTCAGTGTGATTTCTGCCAGAGACAGTTTTCTCAAGCCGATAATTTTGAGACATTATACAATTTGCAAGACTAAGTCTATACCTGCTCCTCCTCCTCCTGCCCCTCAGTCGCTCCTCACTACTCACCGCTCCTCACTATTCCTCTCTGCCCCTCACACAGCACCTCATGCAGCAACTCACACAGCACTTCACATAGCACCATATCCTGAGACAGCTCCACAATCAGCTCAACAGAATGTACCACAGTCAACCCCACATTTGAAATTTCCTGCTCTACCCACTGTATTTCCTTCAAAATGTTGCTATCTTAATTCAGGATTGGGAAATAATTAGCTTTCTGGTTTTCCCCAGCTCAATTATGAAATATTAAACACAGCTTTTGCAGGCAGACTGACTGATGCACGGATATGTACCAACCAAACAGATAGTGATGTAGACTTTCACAGATTTTTCCCAAGGTGTAGGAAGTCTCTGATAGATTTATCTACTACACCATCACCCCGGCCAATAACACAAGTGTAAACATATCCTGTAAGTATCTGAAATCCATCACAGCGGAGGAAACCTCTACAGAAACTTTCTAGTTTCAAACTCAGCGCTCTCCATTCTACATTCCACAGATATTGGCGACCTTTATAATTCCACCATAGTACCTTACTTAACAACCGGATTTAGTGCTGTAGATGCAGGTGGTCTTTACAACTAATAACAAAAATGGACGTATACATCTGCCAATATAGACCACTGGTCTGAAGTAAACCAAGTTATTACCTATAAGAAAATATGTAATCCAATGATGTACCATCACTCGCTTCGTCCTCATCAGCTCTCACAGATAGAAAAACATTTTTCTGCAACACTACATTCTCTATCATAACAAATTCAGCTCAGCCACCTTCAACAAGTGAATCAAGCTTCCACCCGCCTCAAGAATGTGTGAATCTTTTAGCACATAGTGGCTTACATCTAACCTGACAGTCAATGAAGCAATGATTCATCTTAACATGTCACATATTTGCGAGAATAAGACGTTCGTCTCCCTACAACATATCTCCAGCATTGCTCCCAGATATGAACTTCATTACATTAATTCAAAGTGTATTGGTTACTTGAATAAAGAAGATTGCTTGTATATGTAATTAAATATGTTTATAAGAATATAATTTTGTATATGTAAATGAATTTTATGTTTGTTTGAAGAAATGGAATATAATAAATTGTATTTCAAACTGAAAGTTTGTTTCATTTAACACCAAACAGACTATATAATTAAAAGAAATGAGTGAATATTTTTTTTCATAAAATATATTTATCAATCTATGGCCATAACTTTACAAAATGTTTGTGTGAGGAAGATTTATTTAATCGTGGGTGTAACCATTTTTTACATATTTATCTTGACCAAGCATATCAACATAACACAAAAAAAATTACATGGTATGTATTCCATGATTAAAATATGTAATTTTCATTCACTCAGTCTAATGACTGGCATAATATTTTGTTCGATCATACCAGAAACCAATACTGATATAAATGATATTCACACAAGCAGATTTCACAGCAAAATCTTTAATGTTTAAGGCATTAAAGACTTATGTATACAAAGAATCGTTCACAGCACAAAAGAGCCTTTCCCATAGTGCACTAAACCACAAGATATTTTTTATTTTTACAAAACATAGAGGGAATGGGGTTGTAGAAAGTCTCCTTGGTAGAGCCAGGTAGGTAGATGCTGTGGGTGGTGAGACCAATGAGTGTCGAGCGGTGCTCGCATGGCGGTGATGAGGGAGGTGCGTCGAGACTTTAATGTATGGCTTTGAGAGGGAGGGACGTTCGCGGCGAAGCAAGGCTGTTGGAACTGCATGAAAGGAGTTATGGGAGAACAGTGGAATCATGGAAGGAGACAATGTGCGAAAGAGGTTAGTCGATGATGAACAGCAGGGTGAGGTAAGCTTTGTGTTAAATAAGATTTTTTTTGTTTAATGAAAGCATTGTTCAGCTATGCACAGACATTTCTGGCCAAGCTCGTAAATTTTTATCAGCTTCCCGACACACTTCCCTGCTCACAACGACAAGGTTCCCGCTGAGGAGAGTGTGGGAAACCTTGTGCAGGGCTAACAACGGCAGTCCGTAATCACAACTCATGTTCTCGTCCTTCTCCTTCACATTGACAAGGCCTAAAAATAAAAGGTATGCCTTTCTTGCTCGGGATATTACAATACAAGCCGATATACAGAAATTTGTGTGTGGAGGGGGATATTTTTTTCTGCAGAGAGGGTTCTGTGGGGAGGGGACGAGTCTCGCTTTCTGCGTGTGTACTTGGGAGTTTGAAAATTTGTATAATTAGGGGTTTAACCTTTACGCCCTTCCAGTGTTTGACTTCAATGTTCGTTGAACCTGTAACTTTTTAAAATGTCGCAATTCTACGAAGAGTATTTCGCGGGAATGTCTACTCAAACTCTCGAGCAAGAACTTACAGAGTATGACTGGTCGGTTATTTATGCTGCTCCGCTAACTCCATTGGTGGAGCAAGAGTTGTTGCCAGCGATGATGTGGCCAGCACATCAAGCAAGAGTGATTATGCTGCCAACTGCTCCGCTAACTCCATTGGTGGAGCAAGAGTTGTCACCAGCAAAACAATCGCCTTCAGCATTTCCAGCAATGACGATTGCCGCACCTTCAATGCCGTCTCCAGTGACACCATTGCCTCCAACACCAGCACCTCTGAGGGCAGTCTTGGCACCTCCAGCATAACCTCCAGTGACACCGGCTCCTCCAACACCGGCTCCTCCAACACCGGCTCCTCCAACACCAGCTCCTCCAGCTATGACAATCCCGGTGGCACCAGTGCCATCTCCAAAGACGGACTTGGTGCCTCCAACACCGTCTCCAGCGACACTGGTGCCTCCAGTGTTTCCATAGATGACGATCCCAACACCTCCAGATTTTCTAGAGATGACAAGCCCAGCGCCTGCAGCATTTCCAGAGATGATGAACCTGGCGCCTCCAGCATTTCCAGAGATTACAAACCCGGCACCTCCAGCACCTTCAACAGCAGTGATGACAAACCCAGCGCCTCCAGCATCTTCAATAGCAGCGATGACAAACCCAGTGCCTCCAGCACCTTCAACACCGTCAACGTCAACATCTCAGATAGCGGGCCCAGTACCTCTAATGACAACATATCTAGCGACCTTGCTTAACACCTCAAAGTATATTGAAGTCCCTGGTTTGCAGCTTCCGAAAACTGAACACGAATATATCGAGGAGAAGAGTAAATGTTGCGAGCTGTTAGACCTGAGCTATAGAAACTCACCTCTTCCTAAACCTTAGTTATTTTCTGAGCTAGCTGAATATTTGAACTTTTTCAATGTTGCGCCATCATCACCTCCACCAGCCTTCACAGCATTTCCACCGCCAATCTGTTACAGCCCTGTCACTCCTCCCATTCGAAAGCCTTCTCCTCCTGCTATACCTTTACTGTTATTCGTTCTTCCATTCCAAAAAGGTGACGGTTATCTTTAAATCCAAAGTTTAAAAACAATTTAAAGGTATTTTCTATAGAAGACTTGCTTATTTTCTTTTTTAAAGAAGAGTTTGAAAATTTGTGAAAAGTTGTGAAGAAACTGTTTAAATGTTTATAAACTTGTGAATATTTGTAAAGGTTTGTAAACTTGTAATTATTTGTAAATGTGTTAAGGATGATTTTGAAACAAATTAAACTTATGTTGAAGGAAATAATGTGACTTGTTAATTAATAGTTTGCATTCCTTTTGTCACATTTTTAATATATATTTTTTAGTTTGAGTAATTTATAGGTGAGTTGTAATGTTTTATACCAAGTATGGGAATGGAGGTCTTCGAGAAATTAATGAATTCTGAAAGTAATGGGACGAGGGCGAGTTTGATAGGCTAGCTGAACTTGAAAAACACAATGGTGGGACATGGCAAGGTCGTCGGAAGGGAAAAGTGGGCTGGGAGTACTTCAGGTAAACTGAATCTTACCCTGCAAAGCAAGGCTAAAGAGTGGCGAGCTCTCCACGTCACTAACTGGCAACGACTTTGTCTTACAACAAATCAGAATAAAAACTTATAAACAACTCGATTAAAAAACTTGTGATTTTTACTTTAACCTGCAAAATAAAAAATTACGCATGTGAAGATATTATTCTTCAAATGTTTGCTGAAATGGATGGTATAGGCAAAGTTTGTATATTGCATCAAAATGGTGTAATATACTTTTTACGCATAATTAAATGCACAATTAAACACACATATATATTTTTTTAATGAAACTGTTTCTAAGAAAACTATGAGAGAAGTCTCTGAAACAGTTTTACGGTGTAAACTAAAGTCAATGTTATAACATGAAATTAAAAGGGTTGTGGAAATGGGAGAATCTTGAGAAATCCTATGAAAAATATGTTGATTATCCAGTAAGGGAGTAAACCGCAACACCGTACACTCTGGCTGTTTTAAAACACATTTTAAACACCAGTTTATAGTAATTAAAATATTTACTATATAACAGTTGTTTACATATTTTAGCAAACATCTATATTTTACAAATGAAATCCATTTTGATGTATTTGTCCTGCGAGGAAGTAATATTCATTACTATACTTCTCAGAGTGAAATTTTAGAATGTAAGTTTTACAAATACGAGTTTGAATTGTGTAACTTTGTTTGAAACGTACATGATTCCATATAGTTTTTAGTAAGGAAGACAGATTTTTTTTTTTTGATTATGTACAGCTTATAATGTTTGAAACTATATTTTAACATTATTTTTAACGTAATGTTGTAAGAACGTTGGTTAAGTTCGTAGCTTTTTAAATGATAACTTGGTTACACTTCATTAAATATGTTAACGGAGTATTGAGACCCGTTTTTCAATCCCAGAAAATGATTTTGGTCTGAATTGTGTTATTAACATTGAATGTTTTGGTAAATATAGTAAAAATTAATTTATTTTATAGTTCCCTTGTGCTGTGGCGTTTGAAAGTTATTCGGCATGGCAGGCTTGTCTCGACATGTGAGTTTGATTCCCATTGGCATGGCATCCTCCGCCTGTCACAATGTGAGAGGTTGAGGTGGTTTTTTTTGACACTGTCAGGAGACTGTGGAGGATTGACTTATGCTGTGTAAGGAAGAGTTTAGTTGCAAGCGAATAGCCAAGCAGACGAGTTGCCTGGAGCAGTGATCACGTCTAATACACTTCTCAATTCGTTTATTAAGGTCTCGCCTGTTCGGATAATTATTAAGTCTTTATTATTGTTAATTTATGTTCGACTGGCTTTTCGCATTAGGCGAGCAATAGAGATGCCAGTGCATTTTCACATGTGATATAATGAAGTATATGTGTATGGTTGAATCACATAGTGAGTTTAAATAGAATATCCGGGTTTTGCGATTTGGTGTTACAATTAATTTATTATGTAATTAATCGGTTCATACGGTTTAACCTGTATTTCGGTGGATTTTTGAGAGTCGATGAGGGTGAAGTACATGTGACTTCGTGTATGTGTGTATGTCAGTATGAGAGGGGAATTTTGTCAGGGTAAGGCGGATTTGGAGTGTTGGGGAGTTGTAATTTTGATTGTAAATCATGTGTTTTTATGATTTGTGAAGTGTGAATTTATTACACCTGGGTTCATGGGCGATAAGTGGTTACTTTAGTGTGCCACGGTTATTTCATTCCTGGGTGAATGTAAAATATATCTTTCCTGTGTTAATAATTAAATAGTTTGTTGTAGGATTTTGCATGTTCAATTTATCATTTACAATTTTGCGTATTTTGAACATGTGAAATTCATTTGGTGTGATTAACTTTGTTTAATTATATTAAATTGTTTTGTGTCATTTATTCGGGTGTTTGAAATATTGTTAAGGAAATTCGTTCTTCATATGTCGTTACGATATTAATATAAATTTTGTGTTCCGTTCTGTTATGTGCGACCGACTCGGGGTAAGTCGTTTTATTGAGTTGTATCTTGTGACGGGTTTGGTAAATGCATGCTTAAAGTAATTTTTAATATCTCGTGTTTACATTAATTTGATCTAATGCTGCATGTGGTGATCACATGATTAAAGTGGAATTACTCGTTCCTTTTATGCTATTCGAGGAGTGATTATTGTTAGTATTTGCTCGATTTGTATGTTTTAATTAAATTAGTAGACCATCGTTTGAACGTAAATCTGGGGCCAGAACATACCCGTGTGTTCTCGCTCCATCCACACCTCACTCGCTAAGTGGGCCAAAAGTGACATGTGTGGCCTCACTCCATCCACAAATAAAAATTTTACTTATAGCACTCTTACACCAACATTAGCTACTATATAATCAATTACAACCCACCCCTCTGGTCAGTTAACTGTAGCAAGTCATATAGGACACATCGATCCTGCTCCGCCATCCTTTCAACGCCAATAAAATAATTAAAAAATTCGTATTAAACAATAAAAAAAATTTTTATCAAAGAAATTTGAAATGAAACAATTACACTAATTAATTAATCTGAAACTAATCGATCATTCAATTAATCGTACAATCGATTATCCGCTCCATCCACATGTCATTCTAATGAAGTGGGCAGTAACCCGCTGCTGTCACTGCTAACGTCTGTTTACAATGTGATGCCAAATTCACCACATACCAGAACCGGGTAGCTGTGCACGAACAACACAGGCAAGTTGTGTTATTACAATACGTACTCGGCGTATTTGTAACTAAGAAAAGGATGGGGCCCCCGCGTGCAATGTCAAGAAGTGAGGGAGCGATACGGGCGACACTAACACACACGGCTAGTGCTTCATCGCTCCTACGCGCAAGGCGTGCAGTGTTTCTGTCGTGACGCTGCACTGTGTAAATTAGATCTGTAACAGTGGGACTTCTTTTTTACACGCGATGAAAGACCACAGATTAAACTACGCCCGTATGTTTGCACTTTTCTCTTGCATAGGCAAGATTTAAAAATTGCGATGTTTGACAATTTTTTTCTCAAAAAAATACACCTAATATGACAAAAAAAAAAAAAAGAGGGGGGGGGGGCCATGTATATATATTTTTTAAAAATCTTTTCTGACGAGAAGTCGTGTTTGCAGATCATTTATTTATCGAGATACGTGTATTCGCGCAACCAACTATTTCACAAAAAACCTGCAGGTCCCACTCTTAAATGTGTTTTTGTATATTGACATACTTTTCCTCTATGAATACATCTGACGTGTGTTGGGATTTTGCTTTCATAGTTTTTTTTTCCTAGTTTCGAAAAAAAAAAACTAGTAGAGAGAAAATGATGTGTAAGTTTTACAAATTCAGTATGTTTTTATACAATCTTAGAGCAGTCACAAAATGCATTACTGATTTTATGTTGGCCGGAGTTGACAAAACAAGGTTTTCGCGCAAATGCGCACGCAGTACGTTATTGGTTCTCCACTGTATTTGTTGAAGTTGCTTCACACAGAAAATGCCCAGAATTGTCCAGTTTTAGCTTTAGTACAAGCCTGCAGCTGTGCCGTAGAAACCTACGCTCGACGAAATACGTACACCATTTGTTCGTCGGATTTGCGGGCGATTCTTTAAATGTTGATAAAGTATCTCTTAGCTGACGATGGTTGTTGAGTAAACATTTGTTTTCGAGTGGCCCCACCGTACAGTTGATCGTGCACCATGGTATTCGCGTGTTCTTTACATGCTGTTTACGGTAAAGTGAGCACTTTTGAAAGCCCTCTCGTTTGCAATAACAGTCAATAAGTATATTTCATTTTAGCCTTAGACGTTAACTTCCGTGTGCGGTGGAATATACACACTGTGTTTGTTATCTATTATGGCAATAATTATTTTAAAATGTACAGGATGGTCCACATGTTTTGTCACCCGTTACATACATCGTAACCAGTAACAACGCAGTATAATCCAATACGTCATAAGGTATTCCAATAATCAGACAGGTTTTCAGGGGGGTGACAAGACACGTGGATCAACCTGTAGTTCAATGGTAAAAAATGCCTGAAAGGGAAAAAAAGTAACTAGAGTCTCAAAAGTGCTCACTTTACCGTGAACAGCCTACAGTAAATGTTCAAGTTGAAGAAATTTAATCATCTTCGACTGAAATGTTGGTGGTGCAGGAGCGGATTAGACTTTGGTTTTATGGTGTAAAAGGGGGAGGGGGGGGTGTCATTTTCCCCATTGTGCTTGAGCCTGTCTAGACTTTCGATTCGTGGAATGGGAAGGGGTTACTATCTCGTCATAATTTTAGGAAACAGTATTGAATTAATTAAATATAACCAGTTTTTCAATTCACGGTAGCTGAGGGTGCGTCGTAATCAGTTTCGCTTGATTTCCCTATCTCCAACGGAGAGCGTTCCCCTACATTCCCCTCCCTCCAAACAATGAAACTATTATCTTATGAAATTATGACGATATTCCATTTCAGTTTTAAAACATCCACAGCACAGTTTCATGTCAATGTGAGTTTTTTTTATTGGGGGGGGGGGGTTGGTTATATCTCATATAAACACCCCCCCTTTTATTTTTCTTCTTTCTGGATCCGTTCCTGAGGCGGTTCATGGTCGTACATAAACCACACACACACACTCGTGATGCACATACTGTCGTAGGGAAATTTACATGACTTTGACTTGTTAATCACTTTTCTGAGAAAAAAACAGATCCCGATTGAATTGTTGCCGAGTATTCGTGCTCATGCATCGACAACGAATTCTCGTCGGTGTCGTCATTGACAAACAACACCTGGAGTTTCTTCAGCCGAGTGTCGGACATGTTAAAAAACTGATCGGTGATAGAAACATGTGGAAATCATGCCTAACATTGCCTCCTGGAAGACATTCATCTTTCGTAGTGATGAGGTCTTTCAATATTAACTATTCGGACAGTAACGTAATAGAAATCTGTATTAGTGTGCAATATTCCAGGAAAAAGGTACCAGATAGCTGGCCGGCATCTTTGGCCTCTTTGACCTGCAACGTTACCTCGACATTTACCTGTAGTGACACCCGATCGCTTTCTACCTTAAGGCCATTGGTGCATGGCAGCAGCATATTTATATAATTCATGTCATAACTTGTTTCATAGCGGATTTTTCAGAATTTCTGGCATCTCAAGACGTAAGTAATAACTTTTAGCACCTTCTTACGTTGTTAGATATTCACTGCCGTCATTATTCTCAGAGCACTGATTGCAGATAAGAAAAGAAAGAATTTTTCTTTTCTTCCATCAGTACTCCGAGAATAATGACGGCAGTGAATATCATACCACGGAAGGAGCTGTTAAAAGCTGTTATTTACGTCTTGAGATGCTAGAAATTTTGAAAAATCCGCTGTGAAACAAGTTTTGACATAAATTATATAAATATACTGCTTTCATGCACCAGTGGTCTTAAACCATCAAAATAACAAGCTATTTAAAAGTTAACTATAAATTTTAAAATGAGCAAAATTATATACGTATTTACAATCTAAACGAAAAACCAGCGAAAGTTCTACTAATATTTTATGCAAATTTCTTATTACTGTTTGATGGCTGCATACTAAATTTTTTCATGGGACATCCCGTGATGGTACAGGGTAGTGATTGGGATAATCCCTTGTAAAATAATCGATTCATCGATTATTTTACAACAATTTGATTATTCGCGATCTTGGGTTGTTTGTGCATAAACAGAACAAAACAATGGAGATACCTACGTGTTTCTAAAACTATAAAATACATTTTTGAAACAGCAAAATTTTAAAAAATAGGAGGGATGATTAAAAATAAAAACAGAAAAATTTTTGGTGAGAATAGTTAAAAAAAAAAATTTTAAAATAGAAATATACAGTTTTTGCGGTTAATTTTTATGTATGGAATAGAACAAGACAATCTATTATTTTACAGATTAATTTTTCGATTAAAAGAATAATCGTAACCGATTCATTCGAATTACAAAATTATGCGATTGTCCCATCACTAGTCCAGGGAGGTTGGCCACAGTCTGAGAAAGCGGGTGGGCTCGGGGGGGGGGGGGATAATACAACTCCAGTTTCCTTCTCCCTCCCAATGCCACACACCGCCATTTTACATCACTGGGACGCTACTCCCTCAGCGCGGGGGTAGATCGGTCCCTTGTGAGGGACCTTGGCCACCCAGTTAGTTGTCAGTTAGCTTGCGGAGGCGAGGAGAAGCTAATCCCCTCCCCCCTCCGCAGCCATAAACTTACTTTATGCTGCAAAGATAGCATTCTTTTGCAGGATTTCCAGGGTAGCGCCTGGGAGCTGTTTCCATAGCTGAGTTTTACTCTCTTTTCCCCTGCCTGTACGGGATAAAAGAGAGTGGTGAAGTTAAATTCCCAATGCCACACATGGAGCACCTACGGTCATCAAGTCGTAATGCATACGTGTCCAGTAGCGGCATCAGCTGTAATCACGATGAAAATGAAAACTCATTGTTCCGGACGTGCACGCGCTTGTTGCGTGCGTAAGCTTAATCTCCAGAATTAATTTAATTACTCGAAATACGCAATCTGTGATCCCCGAGCTGTTGTCGGTCGTATTTAGACTTAGGACATGGGCTGAGAGAAGACGAAGACTGTAATTTCAGAGTTGATGGGAAATCTGGACCGTTCGATAACCTTGGTTCCTAGTTGAAGCAGATCGGAAAGTCAGGCCAGAAGCAGTTGACTTGGCATTCCAGAACATCTGTGGAAATTTCCTCGACTCCCAACTATTTGGTTGTGAGGTGTAGACGTGTATCTAGCACTTTCCTGCTAATTAGGCAGTACATTCGTTGTTCCCACGAGGTTCTCTCTGATATTAGGCCGCAGGAGTGCCCAGCAGCGATCGTTTGAAATTAAAGAATTACACGCGGTGCTGAGGAAAAACAGTCCCTCGGGAGGCGGAGTTGCCGATCAAATTCTATGACTAGTCATTGTGACGATGAGTTGCATTTCAAGCATTCTTGTGTGGCGCTTCAAACGAAAGTTTGTGCTCAAGTGATCAAATAATTGCCTTTAACATCAACCAGTAGTCAAGTTTATGGCTCTCGACCGTTAAACATCTTTAAGCATATTTGATTGGTGAGTGAGTGAAGATATTTGGGCGGCTTTTAACAGCGCGGGATTGACCCCGGATCTTCTTGGTTGGAGGCGAGCAGGCTAACCACTCGGCTACCGCGGCCCTATATTTTATTGGTGCTCAAGTTTATTCTGGTCTCTTTCGTTCTGGTCCAACTATAACCCTAATTCCCCAATTCCGTAGGTGCTGAAATTGAATGCATTAAAACGGTATAAATTACAAGTTTTCAGCGTAATTTCTTAGACGCGGACTTAAACAATGAATAATAAGTTAAGCCCAATGCAAAAATAATTGCTCATGAATAGAGGCCGTTCAGAGTTAATTAGGAGTTTCTGAAAGCCTCGCTGAAGTTCTACTTTTATATTCATTTTGTATCATTTCGCCATATATAAAACTTACGTGACCATGGGCCCCAACGACTTAAGTATCATTCAAGTCGAGAGTAAAATTTTTGGAACGTAAATGACACTGAACTTATTTATTTTGCTTCGTGATTTTTTTTTAAATGCATGTAAGTATCAGGCCCACTGCAATGTTAATTTTACATGTGGTGGAAGATTGTAAAATGTACATACAAGAAGATCTTAAGCAGGACTTTCGAAGTACTCAGTTTACCGTTAACAGCCTTTACACGCCGAGTTCATATTGTGCAGCGCATCTGTCATTGTGTGCTATAGTCCATTCACTGTTATTCCAGATTTTCTGTAGCCCTGCTGAAGATCTACTTCCACGATATCCCTACGCCTCATGCAAACAAAGCTTAACCGAGCCGAAAATTTACATCAAAGGGACAACGCACCGTATTCGTGCGCACTCAGTGCGATAACATTTTGCGTAATAACTATTTCATACTAGGCAGTACCAACACACCTATTTTTTTTTTTTTTTTTTTTTTTTTTTTGCTGTTTTTGGTCATATTAACGGCATTTAAAAATTATAACTTCTAGGTAAAATACAAGGAAATTCCAATTTCACAATTTTATTAAAAATAGTGTAGTTTTATATCAACATGAGTATAAAGCGTTTGTGACAGTGCATGGCGTATTTACGAAGTAACCGAAAATTACCCCATGTATGACGATACATGGGGTAATTTTTCAAAGGTTTGATCGAGAAAGTTTAAAGAAATCGCTAATAGACTATACAAGCTGTTGGAAATCTGTGGGTGAAAACAGCGCTTTCCTCCTGCATACCAGGCGTGTGCTACGGCAAGGCGAAGCTATAGCTCAGCTCCCCTGCGTAGTAAACACGCCGTAACAGAAAACAGCCTCGCCGCCTCGTAAACAAAGTTTAGAAAGTATTGCCGCTGCCAAGATTAAAAGAAGGGGGGGAAAAAAAAAAAAAGATAAACGTTTCAACGGCGACTTTCGTGGGCACCGCTGAAAGGGAGCTCGCATCGCATGATGGCGGCTTGCCAGTCGTTTAATTTTACGACGCAGGTTAACATTCCCACGTGGGTAGTCGGAGCACTTTAACCGCTTCCCCAGGCGTCTATATGCTTATGTATGTAGAGGTCGGGAGTTCGCGTCCCACGTGTGGCTGGCGCGGTAGCGTGCAAGGGTGGTGGTTGTTATTAATCCAAGAATTGAGGGGGGGGGGGGGGTCGCGTTGGTGTAATGGCTAGACTGCTTGCCTCCCACCTTTGATTACTGCGTTTGATTCTCGCCCCGGATTTTCGCACGTGGGCATCGTGCCGGACGATGTCGCTGGTCGGCGGGTTTTCTCAGGGATCTCCCGTGTTTCCTCCGTCCTAGCGTTGCTCCGTACTCACTTCAACCAAGTCGGCTCTCGTCCCCCCATTTTTTTTTCTTCTGGTTCTCCCGTCCAAGGTCAAGAAGCGAGGGAGCAATACGGGCGACACTAACACGCACAGTTAGTGTCTCATCGCTCCTACGCGAAGGCGTGCAGTGTTTCCGCCGTAACGCTGGCTGTACTGTGCAAATTAGATTTTTAACATAAGGGTTTTGTTACACGCTATGAAAGCTCACAGATCAAAGCACGCCTGTATATTTGTACTTTTCTCTTGTCGCTTAAGGAAACTGCATAGGCAAGCTTCAAAAATTCGATATTTGACTATTTTCAGGATTTTTTTTCTCCAAGAATACACTTAATGTGACATAAGTATAGGAAAATAGGGGCATAGATAATGGTTTTTTTTTTCTTTTCTGACAAGTCGTATTTGTAGAACATTTATTTACGGAGATACGCGTATTCGCGCAAACAATTATTTCACAAAAAATGCGGGGGTTCATCCCACTCTTACGAGCCGCCCAAACCTCTTCACTACACGCTCCAGAGTTAGGTTCAGTTATACCACACACTTCTGGCGCCAAGCGTGAGATTTCAAGTCAGACTTCCACTATTAGACGAAATTTCAATTATTTCAGGCCCATCATAGTGGCCGTGTTTAATCAGAGGCTTCATTTCAAATTCTCCATAGGGATAATCAGCAGAAACTATATAAACTAGATTAATATACCAGTGACGATTTGATGGCGGGTCATTAGAGATAGCATGAAGCATAACTGCACGCCAAGCATCTTTATTGTATCGTTCAGAATACCTAAAGCCACACTGGAAAAAAGGGGGGGGGGGGGGAATTAGAAACAGTAATGCCGAAAAAAAAAAAAGTAGTCTTTGTAAGGTGCACATTAAATAAGTGTTATTGGATTAACTGCAGCTGTTTATTCAACAGTCGAATATTGTAGTTTCTTAAGCAAAGTATTAGACACGAATCTGTTTGAACAAAGATATGACTGAAATATAAAATTATCTCGCACTCAGAATGCAAGACAATCGTTAACTCTCAAAACTGAGTTTGTTTTGCAATTTTTGTATATGAAGATAATATCTATTATTTGCCAGTGGAAGACTGTCGCTGAATTTTATTTAATTTTACTGGACGCACGTCAGGTAAATGGGTGTTGGATTTCACAAAACATACTTCATAAGCAAACAATACAATTTATTATTTACACGTACACGTGTTTTTTAAAGGATTGAATTACTCACTGTTATATATTAACACTCAAATTCCTTGCTGAAATAGTACTTGTAACATTTTGTAAGAAGGCGCATTTCTTTTACTAATTTACCGTATTCAAAAATATTTAATAATGGCAGTCTTCCAAGTATGGTGCGATTCTATAGTATTATTTCGAACTACTTTCTGCTGGAATGTACGATATTTCTTGTAGTTTCAACCGCCTCATTAACGACATATGCGAACATGCTGGCTGTAGTAAAATATGTCGAATGGCATTGTAGGATGCGCGGGGACAAAGCAACGTAATCCAAAGTTTTGTTCGGGAACAAGTGTGCGAAAGCCAAGAAAGGCCAGTGCTAAAAATATAAAAATAACGGTTTCTGCCAACCAACAAGAATGTAGTGCCCAGTCCAAGTCTTGGGGTCTCGTGTATACATATGGTGACGTCACAGGCCTGAGCCGGAGGGGGCTCCACCCTTTGGCTCCTTGTGTATATACTCTCGGCTACGAAGGCCACTTTTTGACAGTTCTAAGGTAGCGCCACTGGTATTGTTTCGAAGACGTATATTTTTCACCCGGCCTATTCTGTTACACGAACGCCGTGCTGTTTTTGTTTTGCCAATTTGGCACGCAATGGACTCTTATTTTGATTATTTGAGTATCCACCTGTAGATCCCATTTGAGCGTGATTTCTCAAGGGATGTGACAAGCATATTATGCATTCATTATATATATATATTGATTGGATAATTTACATTTAATATGTTAGTAATCCGCATTAAGAATACGCCATTGACTTACACAAGTAGTAATAATGTATACATAAAAACACCATCAAATTTGGACTAGATGATAAACCTAACTGATATTGAATTTAGTAGCGAAGATATACTAATAGCCATACAAACTACCGCAAATAAGCTTACGGGTGCATAACTCAATTTAATTTGTAGATAAATGTTGTGTACAGAGTCAAGGAAGATCGAGTGAGTGAGTAAAGAGATTTGGGCGATCTTAACATCGAGGTCTTGAGAGCCGATGAGGGTGGAGCGAGGCGAGTATCGATCAGCGCCGGAATGTAAGGGCGGGGAAACGGGAGATCCAAGAGAAAATCCGCCAAACAGCGGCATCGTCAGATACGATTCCCCGCCGGGAATCGTATCCAGATTCGCCGACGTGGAAGGCGAGTAGACTGACCACATCATCGCAACCCCCCCCCCCCCCAACCCCGTGCGTCATCACAACAGGACAAGCATTTGGATTGAGGTAGTAGAGAAGAGTAGAAAACATATGCCTGCCACGGAACTATACAAAAGCGGCTTTTGTAGCTGGGACAAAGTATACCGTATGTAGAGGCCGTTCACGGTAAAATGAGCACTTTTGAAAGCCCTGCTTAAGATCTACTTTTATACACGCTGTGTATTATTCCGCCTTATGTAAAATTAACATTGCCATGGGCCTCATCACTTCATTCTTGCATCGGTCAGATGAAAATATTAAATTATTAGAAAAGAAAATACTTTACACATTTGCTAATTTCTACTCTTCTGGTCATAAAAAAAATTGAAAGAGAACGAAATAATTTTAAGTTATCACAATGGTTACCTCCCCCTTTTTATTCAACGCTAAGTTTTAGAACTACTTTCCATCCATCGTTACCAACTTTACTGGGCGAATGTCACTCAGTGCGCCCATTAAAATATAACCATGCAGGGGCTGTGACTTTTTTCTAAGGTTCATTTCTAAAGTGCTCTCTTTATCGTGAACAGCGTTTTACTTGTATGTAAGAGGCAGACAGTGTGGATGGTCTCGCCTCGGCAGACAGTGTGGATGGCCTCGCCTCGGCAGAGGTTACTGACACTCAGAAGTTTATGGCGGTCCGCCCGGATTAGCTGACAAGTGTTTACTAGCGCACATCTGTGGAGCCCGCCGGCGTGTGAAAACACTGTGCGTTTAGAGACAACGCCTTCCCCCCCCCCCCCCCCCGCCAAACGTATACACCACCGACGAATGAGTAGCTTCATTCAAGGACGGCTGTTCGCGTCATCACGACGCGAATACTTTCAGCACGTCGCGTCGCTAAAGGCTATTCACGATAAAGTGAGCACTTTTTAAGGCCCTCCCAATAGGCAATTAACCACTAATTAATGCATCTTATTGCAGCCTTAGACGTTAATATTATAAGTGATGAAATGTATACACTCTATTTACTGTTCACATTGGAAGAAAAAAAAAAACAGGAAGTAGAAATTGGGCAAAAAGAAACATTTAGAAGGGCCTTTAAAAGGTGCTCACATTACCGTGAACAGCCTATACACACACTGATACGCAGGCTTTTAGTTGGCAGCGAATTAAGTAAAATATTTCGAGCTACCCAAACTTCACTTTTCCATTTGACTGACGTTTTGAATAAAGTCATCAGGATATGGCATTGTAAATGGGTGCAAAATGAGGAGAAAATTAGATCTTAAGCAGGGGTTTTAAAATTGCTCAACTTACCTCGGACAACTTGCAGTTTTGGATTTCAAAACTCTTGCCTTCAGTGCAGTCTGCTATACCAACAGTTAATGGCGCAATTCGCCGTAACTAGCTGCTTACACATAAGTGTTAACTAATATGTAAACGATGTTCGCTCTAAAGTGTGCACCTTAGAAATAAAGTCACTGCCCTTGCGTGCATATGTTTTAATGGGCACACTGAGTGACATACGCCCAGTAAAGTTGGCAACGATGCATGGGAAGTAGTTCCGTATCTTAACGTCGAATAAAAAGTGTTAAGCAACCACTTCTGATAACTTAATTTATTTATTTCTCTTTCTGTGTTTTTAATGCATCAAAGAGTAAAAATGAGCAGATTTGTTTTAATATTTCAATTCGTATTAATTCCACAGTTTTATTTGACCGACGCGTGAATAAATTGATGACGCCTATGACAATTTTAATCTTGCATAAGACGGAAGAATACACAACGTGCGTACAAGTAGATCTTAAGCAGGGCTTTCAAAAGTGCTCATTTTACCGCAAAAACCGATAGCATCGTGCAGGCGATAAGATTCGGCGGCATTGGTCGAGCTGCTATTTCCGTGTTATGCAAGCCCATGTTATTGCGTTTCCGTAAGCGTTACCACCTTGTAACTTAAAGCTGCGGCTTCACCCACTCCTGCTCATTTAAGTTTTTAGGAAATAACATTTTTTAAAAGTGCCACTAGAGAAGTTTAGCCACTCGCCTTACCACATCTTAACTATCGACGAAAAAATTTTCATCACAAATCGCATAACATAAAGGTAAATATGTCAGCGTGTCCAAGATCAAGAAGCGAGGGAGCGATACGGGCGACACTAACACGCACTTCTAGTGCCTCATCGCTCCTATCCGCAAGGCATGCTGTGCTTCCGTCGTGACGTACTGTGCGAAATAGATCTGTAACAGTGGGGTTTTATTACACGCGATGAAAAGACCACAGATTAAACTACGCCCGTATATTTGCACTTTTCTCTTGCCTGTATAGGCAAGCTTTAATATTTGACAATTTTCACGAATTCTTTTGTCGAAGAATACATTTAATATTACAAAAGTAAAAATAAAAAAAAGGGGGGACATATATAATTTATTTTTTTTCATCATTTCGGACAAAAATTCTTATTTGCATAACATATATTTACGGAGATATGCGTATTCATGCAATTATTTCACAAAAAACGCGGTGGTCCATCCTTTTATTAAGTGGGGGCGGGAGAAACGGGAGTACCGGCCAGCAGCAACGTCCGACACGTTTCACCAATACGGAATTCCGAGGGACCCCGCCGGGAATCGAACGCAGTTTGCCTAATTGGGAAGCGAATATACTGACTGACCATTGCACTGCTGCAGCCCCCCCCCCCCTCTTATAATTTTTCAGTTGTGTGTACAATACGTGTAAATCACACTATGGGTACACACCTGCAAAATTCTTGATATTATTTTGTGAAACGTTAAAATTTAAAAACACTTTTTTACCTTTGCAATTCGTTTGACATTGGACCATATTTTATTCGACCGACACGACCTGGGTAACTCTGCGCCAATAAATAGAGTGAGTGAAGAGATTTGGACGGCTCTTAACAAAGAGGTCTTGAGAGCCGATGAGGGTGATTGAGGTATGGAGCAGCGCCGGAATGAAAGGGCAGGGGAAACGGGAGATCCCCGAGAAAACTCGCCGACCAACAGCATCATCCGTTGCGATTCCCACATGCGAAAATCCGGAGTGACCCAGCCGGAGATTGAGCCCGGATCGCCTTATTGGGAGGCTAGCAGGCTAACCGCTCAGCCACCGTGGCCCTACCAATAAATAAACACTTTCCAATCTTGTGCTCCAATCACGTGTAGTTCAATCAGAAAGCGATACACTTCACAACTATACAACAACCAATGGAGAGATGACGCCAGGCCTAGTATATACAGTAGTGTGAATTTTAGCCTGGTGCCGAATAATAACGCGAATTTTGCAGGTCCCTAACTATGGACTGCGCTGTGGAGCACTTTTAAAATTCCTGCTTAGGTGCTGTTTATCTGCTTATTACTGTATCCTTCCGCTATTGGTAAAATTGACATCATGGACGCAACAACTTTTTTTTGTACATCAAATGCGAACTTTAAAATTATTAAGGTAGTAATTATGTATATGTAAGTGATATGCTAACTACCGCTCTTGTATGTTTTAGAGATAGGCCTACCTTAAAAACTCTTATGTCCGCTTATAAATGTGTCACTCTTTTAATACGACAATGAGACTTGAAACTACTTTTCCATTTCGTAGCCAACTTCACTGGGAGCATGTCGCTCAGAGCGCGCCTTAAAATGTGAGCACTTTTGGGTGTAGTGTAGGGAATTTTTCCACCCGTCGATGTAAACAGTGCTCGATTAACCGTGAAACAGTAGGTTACCATACTTCGCATTACTTGATACGATTGTCTGCTTGATCTCAACACACGTGAACAGTTGGCTACATTCTGCGCGGCGCTGGTTGTCGCAGTCAGGCTCTTGCACTTTAACCCAGTAACTTCCCGTTGCCCGTCTTTAGGAACGCTCCTAGCTCAGGCGTGACGCATCTGCGTTCCATTGACGAGACGTCGACTCGTACGTACTGCCTAGGTCGAGCTGTCAAGACTGAGGACTTCGAGCTAAGACGCTCGTAAATGGGGGACGGCACTCAAATGCTACTCGCGCTTCGCTTTTAAACTAGGTATAACAATTGAAATTGTAACTGTAAAGAGTTTTTTAACGTCGTCTGGATTTATGCTTGAAAGCTTAGCAGGGGACAGCTTACAGACTAACTTATAACCAACCTAACGTAAATGTCCTTATAGGCTATTCACGGTAAAGTGAGCACTTTTTAAGGCATTTTTTAAGGCCCTTATAATTTTTTCCTTCCATCCAATTTCTATCTTCCTGCTGATTTTTAATATAAACATTGAAATGTGACCAATAAACACAGTGTAAACATTTCACCAACCTCGAAATGTTATGCCTGAGGCTGCAATAAGTTATATTTATTAGCGGCTAATGCTTGTTGCGAGGGCCTTAAAAAGTGCTCACTTTATCGTGAACAGCCTATAACGAATGGTAAACCAATATAGTCTCCTTCGATTCTATAGAATAACGTTTACACTGTAAAAGCTGTCATCAGACTTTAAGGAAAATGATAGCTCGGTACACACTTATTTTGCGGGAGGTCGGCTAGGTACGGCAAAAATTCACGTCAAAATTTTGTGGAAAGTTTTCTCGCGTCTGGATGTTGTCGTGTTACATTAACGTTTATGCGGAGATGCTTAATTTATTTGCTAGTTTTCCCCTTCTATTGCTCTGTTTACATTGTATAATGCGCGTTGACTCAGTTGTAATTATGCGTGGAGTGCTATCGTTGATGTGTGTTGTGTTACACTGCACGCCAAAAACACTGAATACTTTAACTATGATGGCATTCCACATAAAATTAACCCAGCCAGCGTGCCATGCTGTATAAACAAAGATGCGGGAGGGGAGATCTGACAAGGAAAGGAAGCCTTTCCGGACCTTTGACGAAAGCGTCTTCAAAGTTTTGACGTGTATTTTTGTTACCCTATAAAGACGGGAACTTCATATACATCTCCATGTGCTCTTTCGAGATTTTCTCACGATTCCACGTGTCTGATTAAGATAGAGGCATTTCTGTATTTCCTAAGTCGGGAAGTATCGACGTTTTTAGAAACTTAGAACTGCCACCGATACACCTAGCTGGCGCGTTGAACTCCATTTCAGCGTGTTTGAAAATGCGCGTTATTATTTTTTTTAGACGAAAGTGTTGTGCGTTTACAGCTTTTAAGACATTTCGCGAGATGCAGATATTTTATTCTGAACCGTCCAGCATGACCATAAAACTGCATTATCTTCAACATTTGCAACACGAATTTTTGCAGAATGCGTATAGGAAAGCCTATTAAACTTTGATGCAGACTTAACACTAAAAATATATATGCAAACCACTAAAAAAAATGTACGTGCCTGTGCGGTTTACTATTGCAAACGCATTGATTTTAAAGAAAAGCAAAACTGTAAAATATTTTAAGTTGCTTTCCATTTTCAAAACCATATCAAGATCTGTTACAAAAAAAAAGTTATTTTTTAATACTGCCAACTGACGTCATACTCTTCGCAAAATATCATTGGCTAAAAATAATACGTCCTACGTATTCAATTGTGAATATATTTCGCACAAGAATTCTGGTCGTATGAATTTTCAACTGTTTGTTCTATGCTCTGTGCTTATGTATTTAGATTGTGAACCCACCCTTACTTTTTTCGCAGCACGATAGCACCACGGATGGCCCAGGAACCATTAGAACAATTTATCTTTGCTTCGTTCCTTCTGTAGCTTTAAGGGGCTTACATAACTGAAAACTTAAACAAGATGTAGCATTCGACAGCGGTCAGTGACTTCACAAAAATTAAGTATATGCTACACCGATTTATTTCGACTTGCATGCTGATTAAAACGACTGCGAAAACGAAAATGCAACTAAATAAACGTCTATTTATATTTTAATTTCAAACAACGCGCTTTAAATGTGCGTTTGTACTGTATACTTGTTAGGTTACCGCTCTTTGCAGATCGTACTCCTTACTGTTCAAGTTCTGATTTGTTGTGGGGCCGCGGTGCTCCAGTGGTCATATTACTCGCCTCCCAGCTAGGCGAACCGGGTTCGATTCTTGGCGAGGTGGCTTCCTGATTTTCGCACTCACAGATCGCGGTGGTCGGCGGGTTTTCTCGGGGATCCTTAGTTTCCCCCGCTCTTCCTCGTTTCAACTTCATCGGCTCTCCAGACCTAGATGTTAATAAAAGCCGTCCAAATTTCTCCACTCCATCTGAATTGTGTATTTATATTCAGCGCGAAGAGCCGTGTATGTACTGTGTTGGAAGAAGAGAGCGAGGTAGACGTTCGAGGCTCGCCTACATTACAGTAAATTCGATTTTTGACACATTTCTTTATTCTCTTGTTTGGTAGGCCATTACGGCCTTTAAATATGGAACGTTTTTATGTACGTGTTAAACAGCATTCGATTCCTTGGGGGAAGGTTTTGTGCTGATTTTTTCAAATATTTGTAATGTCGTGTTTTAAGTAGGTTGTGAAGTACACACGTTCACAGTGGTAAAGGCTGTTCACGGTAAAGTGAGCACTTTTTAAGGCCCTTCTTAACTATTCCTTTCATCTAAGCTCCATCTTCCTGCTGCTTTTTAGTATAAACTTTGCAATGTGAGTAATAAACACATTGTATACATTTCACCACCCTTAAAATGTAATGCCTGTTGGAAGAGCCTTAAAAAGTGCTCACTTTACTGTGAGCAGCCTATATTGATCTGCATCATCGTAGATGAACGAACAGTAGTACAAATCCAAGTTACTTGTTTTAATCTGCTTCTCCAGTAAAATAATTGTGTTAGTTAAAGGCTTATGTAAGCAGTCTAATTTTCTAAACTAGCGTGTAATTCGTGCTAATTGAAATGGAGGTTTTACATGAATGGTTTTTCTTCGAAGTTGATTTGAAAAGACAATGTTAACGAAACTGTATATTTAAAATAACTGTATCTTTAAAAATACGTCCTTTCTCGGACAGTGGGGCCACGGTGGCTGAGCGGTTTGCCTGCTCGCCTCCCACCAAGGTGATCCGAGTTCAATACCCGGCCGGGTCAATCCGGATTTTCGTATGTGGGAATCGTGCCGGACGATGCCGTTGGTCGGCAGGTCTTCTTGGGTATCTCCCGTTTCCTCCGCCTCGATCGCCCTCATCGGCTCTGAAGACATCGATGTTAAGAGCCGCCCAAATCTCTCCACTCCAGTTCTCGGTCAGTGTACATACATCTACATGTAATGTTGGCTAGGGTAAGTAGCCTGTGTGTATGGGTTCCGTCAAGAAATTACATTAGAAAAAATAAATGCGAAAGTAGATGTTTCAAGTCATTTATAACACGACGCCGACGAGAAAACCAGCTACCCAGTTTCTGCGGTCTTAGTTTTGATAACCTTCCCGTGTAGCGAAAACGCGAGTCTGTGCCATACTAAACTCCGGAACTAGTTGCCGAACTAAATTCAGCTGATTACAAAGGACCCGCCGCACTGCCTGTAATTTCTATGCATGGCTGCATTTGGTGCAGCGAATCGCGGATCTGCAGGTCACGCCATTCTTCACGCCAAGGTTGAACCTTGAAACAGTTCCAGTGCGTTTCCAAATGAGTGCTCTACGTGCTGTTTGGCGGCCTTGACATTGTCTGGGGCAAATGAGTGCTCTACGTGCTGTTTGGCGGCTTTGACATTGTCTGGGACAAATGCGTGCTCTACGTGCTGTTTGGCGGCCTTGACATTGTCTGGGGCAAATGAGTGCTCTACGTGCTGTTTGGCGGCCTTGACATTGTCTGGGGCAAATGCGTGCTCTACGTGCTGTTTGGCGGCTTTGACATTGTCTGGGACAAATGCGTGCTCTACGTGCTGTTTGGCGGCCTTGACATTGTCTGGGGCAAATGAGTGCTCTACGTGCTGTTTGGCGGCCTTGACATTGTCTGGGGCAAATGAGTGCTCTACGTGCCGTTTGGCGGCCTTGACATTGTCTGGGGCAAATGCGTGCTCTACGTGCCGTTTGGCGGCTTTGACATTGTCTGGGGCAAATGAGTGCTCTACGTGCTGTTTGGCGGCCTTGACATTGTCTGGGGCAAATGAGTTGGCTTCACAGAAATTGCCTTATCATTACGCGCCTCATTCATGCTTTTGTTGATAAATTCCGCGAGTCTACTTTCATGAACCTGTTACCAATGATATCGATTCCAGATTTTTTTCCCCCCTTCAGAAAAAAATGTTTGGCGTATATAGTTATTGGTTTTTAACAGCCGTGTAAACGATTCTTCCAACATTTTGTTCAAGCACTGTCGACACTAGGGTCTGTTAATTACAGTATTGAATTTTATGGTTTCACTGGAAGGACGTATTATCGAGTCTTGAACCGAAATTGCCCACATGTATTCTTCTTCTTTTTAAATTGTGTATTTTTCCCTTACTATGTGCCTGCGACAAACATGTCATCGCTGAAAGAAATACTTGAACATTTTGGAGAGGAAATGTAATGTATGTCCATCTAGACTTAATGTTTACCTTTTATGACGTTCCCTTCGTTTTTGGTTCCAAGGGCGTCTTTTTATAACCATTCAGCAGTGTTGGATTATTGTTGCAGACTCAACACTACATTTTTCAGTTAGAAAGTTTGTATTGTATTGCCGATAGTTACAATACGTATTCGGTAATTGTCAATGAAAACAGTATACATTTACATGAATTACATCGTTACATACTAATTGGTTTCTGCTTGTTAACTCAAGAGTTTTCGAAAAAAGTGCTGAAGTAAATATTTCCCAACTGCGCACCTCCCAAACCGAAAAACGTATTGGCGCGACGCGTTTTTCAGACTAAATTTTTGTAAATAACTGCCTCGCGTATTGGGTCTGTGCACGTGAAGAGAAATACTTTGATCTGCGGTATTAATGAACACTTCTCTGCAGCCATGATGGGAGTCCTTTCACGTGGTGATTTTGTCGAAAAAAGGAGCTTTGGACGAAATATTGTTGGAAGTGGGATAATGTAATCGCAAATTATAAACACGCAAAAATAACTAATGGTGGGATGTAAGATTGGGATAAGTGGCATAGTTTTGATTAATTTAGTTCATTGTATACATTTACGAAGACGCCTGAGTGGCTTATCTGAGTTCGTGAAGGATGGAGGTCTTGATAAAAATATTGAATTAAATTTGATCTTAATTTATTCACACAGCTATTATTTACAGCATTAATCTACCTCCACTGTTACTCTTTTTATTTATCAATGAGTGCAATATTTAATGTCAGTTTTTGCTCTAATTAACGCCCTTTTTAATGTCTCTTTGAATATAGTAAATTAACTCACACTAGTCATTAACACTTCCAGTCTGTCTCTTGCCATCATTTGTAATTTCTTTCACTCACGCACCCACTCCAATAGTCCAGCCTGCCAGCCGCACCCTTCACTGCTTGATTCTCGCAGTCCCAGATTTCTCTTCCTCTGGTTGCTTCTCTCGCCGCTCGTTGTATATCGCTGAAACTCAACAACTCATTCATTCAACAACTACAACTCAACCCTCTCTGTCCAGAGACATGCCGTACTGCTTACACTCTGCAATTTTGAGTTCGTTTCGCTGCGTCTCATAACTTCCGCGTAGTATAACTTTTGACTAGGGGAAGCTACGACGCTCGTTTAAGTTTCAATCGACAGCTCTTGTCAAGATCAATCGATTGCGTGTATAAAAACAGTTGTGTTGTGTGTTGTTATGGTGAAATCGTATGCCTTTAGTGTAAAAAATTAAGAAAACTTAATACAACATCGGCCTATACCTCAAAAAGCCAAGTCAAAATACAGAAAATCGTATACGGTTGGAAAGAGCATCTCAAAAGCAATCCATTGATACCCATAAAACCCCATATGATCCGAGTGAAGCGGTGCCGGGAACGTAAAATTAACATCAAGGCGTCCGAGCGCGTCAACGTGAGACTTATTCACGCAAAACAAACGGCCGTGTCCCCAACACAGCCAAACCAAATTTATGTTGTCGATTCTCATTCCTACACCGATTGGCACGCGAGCACGCTCTTGTGCAAAATGGCGAAGTGAAGAGTTGGCTGGCTCTGCCAACGAGCCTGCGAAATTAAAATTCCCAACATTTGTAGTAATTAAGCTGGCTGGGCTGCCGTGATACGAAGAAAAAGTGAAAAATTTCAATAACGTGATTTTTAGTGAGAAAATCAGTACGTACTACCGATTACAATAAATGAAACTAGTTTCCCCGCCTTAATAATTGAGTTTATTTCTATCTGTACGATATCGTAACAGGCTTCGACAATATTTTCGTGATTATGTGTACTGACTTATAAGTAAAAATTGAGTAGAAATTTTTTTATCAAATATTTTATAAGCAAATTGTATTATTTTTTTTGCAAGTTGTAGGTTTGAGAGCTTTCACAATGTCTAACTGTACAAAAACCTGCATTGTTTGCCTTAAAGGCAAGAAAAAATTTGCACATGACAGATCATTTTTTTTTACTGATAAATGTTTCTATGATCAACGAAACGTATTTTCGTTGAAACATTTATTTAAAATGAAAATTTATGAGTGAGGATTAAGGATCTCGAAATCACGTGAATTTAGAAAATCAATGGTTCAGGGTCAAGTTGAAAATGATCTTGGGGTCATCTCTTGATCGAGGTTTGTGCAATATTTCTGGCCGTTGATCCTGGATCGAATGGAAAATTATTTCGGATCAAGTCCTGAACTTCGTTTCTGCAATTGGAGGCCAGAAGTCTCTCTTACGGGGTTTACTCAACTGAAAACTTAAAACAGTACGCGACAGTGAGCAGTAATTTCACAAAAATTTAGTATATACACTACGGCGATTTATTTATATTTCCCTACTGCTGAAATGATTGCGAAAACCAAAATACAACCAAATTAATGCCTATCTCACTTTTAATTTCAAACGAAACACTTTTAAAGTTGCTTTTTTTATTCTATACTTAATTTTTGTTAGGTTACCGCACTTTGGCAAATCCAAAATTGCTTTCTGTTTTCAATTGTTTATACCCCTTCAGAATAGCTTCTATCTTAGTGTTGCCGGACGTAGGTACCAGAATTCTGGTATCTATACCAGATTTTCTCTTTTAATACCAACATTCTCTCATTATGGCACGCATATATACCAGTCTTTTTGTTGGTCAGAAAAAAAAAATTTATTGATTTAGTTAAAGCATATGTTAGATAAAATTATTTCGTAAGCTAAAATTAAAATTTTTATATATCAAAGTTGCTTAAAATAGTTTTTTATGTTATATTGAACTCGTAGTTTGTAGTTATGCATTGTATTAAATCAGACTATATTATCTTAAGGACGTTTAAAAATTAAATTTTTTTAAAGCTTTAATTAAATATGTTTAAATTGAAATAAAATTTTAGTTTTGTAAAATGAGTAACGATAAGTAATCTCTGCACCCTGAAAGAAAAAATAAAATAAAATCAAACCAATAGCTATTCGAAATTCCAAATTAATTTTTAAAACTGTTGTTTAAAATTATGCTCATTTTATTTGGAACTTAAAATTAGACTTAAAATTACTTAAACGCAATTACAGTTATTTGGTGGATGAGGGGTTGTGGGTTGAGGGGGGGATGACTTATTTTTATTAGAGTGCCAGAATTGTATGGAGAATACCAGAATTTACTGTGCATGGTACGAGAATTTCGTTTTCCCCATCTGGCAACACTACAGCGGCTGTGCACGGGCCGAACACCGCCTGGGTGATGCCCGCCATCTGATTTACGATTAGCGACAACAAAAACGAACGTGTCTGTGGACGCTCGCATCCTCACGTTTCAGGACCGCGCTCGGGTTGGCTTCTCCGGTAACCGCGTGGATAGTTCAAGTCTACTTGCTCCCAGCATCTTACCCTGATTGCGACCAGCAGTTGAACACGTTGCATGGGAGGAGAGGCGCTCAGGGCCGGATTTCCCACGTTGTCGCCTGTAGGCCCATGAAAAATATTCTCTCTCTCCCCCCCCCCCCCCCCAACTCAACGCAACGTGTTGTTATTTTTTATTTTAATTTTTTCTATATTATTTTACAATCCATAGCAACGAGATGAGATGCGTCATCATTACAACATTAATACGCTATAAATCACTTAATTACAAAGATAAACAAGTAACAGTCGAACACAAGCTAAAATTTAAGTTATTGAATTAACTTTTGACAGAACTCCATAATTTACGATGGTAAGCTTAACTTTTTTACTTGTAGGCTTGAAAACCCTAAACTCAACGAAGATCTACCAGAAAGTCTCATGCCCGCAACTATACCAGTTTCTGTCCCCTGATAAAATATAGAACTGGAAGTTCGCACTGGCGGTTAGCGAGGCGACGAGGACCTTTGTTAATATTATAAGGCAATCGACTACCAAACACCAGTCTCTTCAATTGGATTTAGTTTAGAATCGGTATACATTTTATCCTAGCACACAGCCATACAAAAATTTTTTTTTTTGCTATTTTGCCCAATGCCACGCCGTCCCCTAAAAAGTGCCGCCCGCTCTAGGCTCGGGCCTTGTCGGCTTAATGGGAAATCCGGCCCTGGAGACGCAACATATTTCACCGAGCTTGTTTCCCCACGGGGATCGAACAGCTGGTATCACTCCTTCCGTTGGCGTACTTTTCTGTGCATTCGTGAGTGCAGACCATGGAAGCATGAAAGAGGATGGGGAGGAGGTGCTACAGGGGTATATGTACCTCCCCTTCCATAAACTTTGATGGTTGAGGTCATAGACTAAATATGAGGTAGACC
Source organism: Dryococelus australis (assembly GCA_029891345.1). Classification (NCBI taxonomy): domain Eukaryota; kingdom Metazoa; phylum Arthropoda; class Insecta; order Phasmatodea; family Phasmatidae; genus Dryococelus; species Dryococelus australis. The sequence continues at coordinate 38,073,453 of CM057004.1, forward strand.
GCTTATTCGTCTTCTGCGCATGTACCCAACATTGACCTACCCCAATCCTACAAAACTCCTAACAACTGTCAAAGTCACATGGTCAACAGTGATGTACGTGGTTGTTTATATCTCAATTCTTAAATGACAAGCACTATTGTATTAATAAAATAGTATTACCAGTTTTAATATAACCAAACTGCATTACAAATTAATAAGAGGAAGTATACATTCATCTCCAAGCATTTGTTTATAAATCAGTTTTCTAACTTAAATTCAAACCACGCCATTTTTGCTAGACGTGTAGGCAGGAAAGCAGTTCAATGTTGGGACACGGAGATTGGTTGTGCGCAGCCAGCGAGATCGGTCTACCTCATCTTTAGTCTATGGTTGAGGTACAACCTAGCTCCCCCCCCCCCTTAAATTTATTTAGTGAGTGAGTGAAGATATTTGGGCGGCACTTAACAGCGAGGTCTCGAGAGCCGATGAGGGTGATTGAAGTGAATATGGAGCGGCGCCGGAATGAAGGGACGGGGGAAACGGGAGATCCCCGAGAAAACCCGCCGACCAACGGCATCGTCCGGAACGATAATACGGTGACCCGGCCGGGGATTGAACCCGGTTCGCCTTGGTGGGAGGCGAGCGTGCTAATCGCTCAGCTACCGTGGCCCCAAATTTATTTAGTGCCATGCAGTGTACTACATAGCACATTAATAACTCGCATGACCTGGACAGAAGCTAAAAGACGTGAAAATAATAGCGCACACCACACACACACACACGCGAGAGAGAGAGAGAGAGAGACTCGTGCCGGCAAAATATCGTGCTTTTTTAAAATGAAAATACGGGCGATGAAGTAACGTTTACACAAGACGATATAACTATTTTGATATGTAATTTTTTCCTCCGTAAAATGTTACACAGGCGTTCATTTTCACATATCACTAAATTCAATGAATGCATCAAATATTGCTGCTAAAAAAAAAAAAACAATCCTATAACTCTGGTTCACCAGCAGTGTTAGAATTAACCTCGTTCACGTGACACAAGTTAACTTTACAAGGTTAATTTTCGTACATGAAATTTGGTTTCTCTAGAAGCAGTTTTTATGGGAGTAGTAAGTCAGTTGTATGTTGATGTTATTCCACTGTGTTGGCAGTCATGAGACAAAACAAGGACTTTGCAAATCTTTTGCGAAGGCAGTAATGGCGATGTGCCAACATTCATTCAACGGTCATTTGTGACAGTTGCAACTTCATTGGCAAACTTACGTTCGCTAAATATGCTGGTAGCAGTGTCCCCTGACGGCTGTAATCAAGGTCAACCATCGCACATCTCCAATTTCCACGAATATGTATACAGGGCGTTTAAGATATGTGTGGACGAACTTGACTGTTGGGGTTCTTTGCTCCGCGAGAAGAAAGAACAAATGCGACAAACACGTCTCCGGAAATAAACGCTTTCATTGGTCGCTATATACGTCAAGTGTTTCGGGGAGATAGACAAAAATTTTAGACGAATAATACAGTATATGTCCACAGTACATAATGCTAAATGTGTTCCAAGTCATTGGTCTTTTTTCTGGTTCTGCCATAGAAAAACACTGCCACAGTAGTTTTACAAAATTTCTAGCACGAGTTCCATATCTCGTGACAAGACAAAAACATTAAATGTTTTTGGATAAGCCTCGTTAAGGGTTTTTAATCCAGTGGAGTTCAACTCTCGTTAAGCAATATTATATACGCGTTTTAATTTAATAATAATTTATTGGAAAATATTTTTCGTGTGTTAACTTCTTTTCTTTTCGGATCGATATACTGCATTTGTGTTAAGTAACTTAATATTGATTTTATAATTTTTCTTCGAGGAAGTTTATATACTCAAATCGTTTGGTATATCGTGATTATATTTTCTCATTAAGTATGTGCGATTTCCATTTTTAAGTTAATCTTCGTCATTATTATACATTCGGCTTCGACAAGAACGGAACGTCGCGCTAATCTTCAACGGAAGTTAAAATTAAAAGTGAATTATTTTTCTTCTTACGATAGGAACATTTATTAAGTCGATGTAACTGCTATGCTGAACTCATTCCTACATCGGACTCCACACCGAACAGAGAGTGTTTTAAAATCATTTAAGGTACGTGTACAAATGAGAGGGAGACGTAACGTGTATGTCTCTTACGCTATTGTGTCTGGTTAAAATTTAATTATTTTATAATTAATTAATTCGTAGGGAAATAGGATATGTTTTAGGTATAATTCAAAATGCGAGTTTGGAAATCTTTATTTGTCCGTGTTAAGTGGGAGTGCTGAATTGTTCCGTATTGTGAAAAGTTGTCTGTTGTAGCATATTCAAGTCGTTTGCTTCCATCTTTAAGTTATCAGACTGGTTGGTAAACGAGTTTTCTAAGGAAATATTAATTAGTTGGAAAATTCAAGTATGTGAGTCGTGTTCAGCTCTCTCTCTTCTGTAATTTCAACTCGGCCGCAAGCTCCTCATTTATAAGTCATTCCTTGACTAACCTCACAGCCGGACAGATGTGTTTTGGGAGACGTGTTTGTGCGATTTAATTAATTAATTTTTTTTTAAATTTAAGTCGTGTAATTTTTATATTATTACATGTATCGTAAACATGATTTTTATCCATCTGTCATGTAGTTGTGTTCGTTATGAGTCCATTCGTTATACTTCTTTAACATCAACTGTTTAGTTAATTTTGAAATGCATATCTAATCAGACGGGGTAGATTTCATTTCCCAGAAATACGCGCTATAAGTCAATCAATCTGGGATCTCCCGAACCCAATGCTTGTATATTAAAATCATTTAATTTATTTCCATAGCTTGGCTCAGTCATTCGTTTTTCCTGTGCGACTTTTAAACACTCCTCATTTCTCTCGTGTGTTAACTATACACCATCTCCCACCAACGTCTACGAGCAATATCACTCCCAACCCAAAAACACCCATGCCACTCTTACACCAAACTCAACACACACACACCCTAGACAATATAACATTCCCCTCAGTCGAGTGCTAGTTGTTGTGCAGACAACATCGCTCCCTTCCCTAACATACCACACCTCAGTACAACCCCAGAGCTCCAAGGGTTTGGACGTATCAGAGCTGCTCCCCACCCCAAAAAAGAAAGAAAGAAAATAAAGTACACCTTACTATACACACACAAAAAAAATTCAATCAAAGAAATTTGATCAAACTTTTTCAACAAAGTAATTTGATCAAAAATTTTCATCAAAGAAATTTGATCAAATCTTTTTGATCACATTTTATCGGTTTAAAAATTAATCCCATCGGATTAAATTTTTTATCGTATTAACATTGGATCAAGAATTAATCCAATTAATTTGATATCAAAGGGTTAATCCGATTAATAAAAGTGGCATCCCTGTGTATCTGAAACTGGCACGCCCCTACTACTAGACTAAATCCCAAAATTGGTCCTTAAGATCGTCTGCTGCTGTTTATTTACTTTTTAATTTCCCGCGTTGTGGTGGAAACGCCTGTATTTACTGTTATCGAAACGCCGCACAATACATGCACTTGAAACATGGAAAATCAGGGATCTACTTGAAGTTATTAAGTTCGTTTGTTGTATTAAAATTGGCAAAAAAAAAGGCGATCAGTTGTTATTTGAAATTGAATTTTGATTGCAGGGAGCGAAGAAATAACGAGATGGTTGATATCGGCTAGAAATAAAAATGAACAGTTATTCGCAAGACAACGGGATTACGTGAAAAATGCTTGGCAGTTATTTATTGATAGGGTTTCAAACAAAATATCGTCGAAACGCCACAAGCCTGTAGTTTCCAACTTTGTGGCATGTAGTGCTCTTACAAGCCGCTCGAAACCATCCGCCCTAAATTCCTAAACCTTTTAATTCCCCAAATTGGCAGTTTCGGACAGGGCATGAGTTCCATTCTGTGAGGTTTTCATAACCCGGTACTATCTTTTCATAAAAATTCAGTTTTCGCTCCTAACTCTAATAAAAAAAAGAAAAAAAATATATAACGAATCACAAGTTTGCATTTACAAGATGTAGTAACATTTTTATGTCATGCAGTGTTTGATTGATAGTGTTTATATTTTCATTGACAAAGCGTGAAATCTTAGCGTTTGCGAGTTTTAAGCACCGTGCACAGTTATCGAAAACACAAAAAATCTGTTTTACCCATACTTTGTCTGAAGCGGAAAAATTCGCACAGCAAGGTGGAATTGCGGATGGGATGTTTAAATTGCGTGTGTGTGCAATAGGTATTTATTCAAACTTGTGCATTTCCTTGTGATAGCATAGTTGTTTACTGTATGACATGTCGAAGACTTGGCATACGCAACTGCAAAATTAAGTGTAAAAGGGAAATATCTGATAAGCTTACGAAAACAAAAGCTATGGGCCATTAGATACACACATTGCGTAATTATTGGCGCATAAAGGGTCACATTGGTAGAACAGTCAATCCACTGTTACTTAGTGTGGTGAGAGCGAAATAGTAGCATTGATTAGGTCCATTACGATTCTTTTAATTATTTCATCAAATACTTTGTGAACAGATAGCATAATTTGCCACATACTGTAGTACAGAATGCCTTAGATTTAACACCGATGGCCTAAAACAACGCGAATCCTGGATGAATAAAGGAATTTTAAATATCTGTGGCAAAATTCCGTTCTAAAACATTTTAATCGCCCTATCTGCAAACATACTACACTATACAGGTTGTTTTGTAACTTATGTTGAATACTTTGGGAGGTGATCAGGCATGGAAATCAGGTAGAAAATTTAAGATGCGAGACATTTTGTCCTTACTCGAGTCGTTAAGGAGTTACGCCTTGGAGTGTAATGCTCAAATGGTGAGAGGAACACCCAGCAGTTAGGCACATCAAGCGATTGCTTTATAGTAAATGTTCAAACAGATGATCGCCACCAGCATCCACGGAGCACCGACATCGCCGGGGCATGGACTGTTATACACTTTCCAACATCCCTGGTGTGTTCGAGACACACTTGCAGGCTACGACGATTCGCGACATAAGGTCCGCTTCACATTCCATAGGTGTTTCATACACCACAGTTTTGATGTGATCCCGTAAAAAGAATCAAATGATTGAGGTCTTGCGAACGCGCTGGCCATGGAATGGAGCCATCCGCACACGTCATGTTTCATAGTTGGATAGTGTGATGTACACAATCGTGTTGCTCACCATGCTGTATACATTGCCTAACTACTAGTCATGCGCCCCGTACATGTGTGATGCACGTTTAAAGGCGTTATCTGCTTAACGTCAAAATGTGTCGGCTTTTTTTTTTTTTTTTTTTTTTAAACCTGTTTTCCCAATGTCTTTAACATAAGTTACGAAACACTCTGTATAGATAATCCAGTGTATTGGTATTATTATTGTAACGCTTTTTATCTGCCGCTTGATAGTAGCGTAGTCACTGTAAGCATCATTGCAGTACTTCAACTGACATGGTTTAAATCCCTTTCGGCTGTTTTTGTATGAATATTTTTGGTATTTATATTTGATTTCCAAGATAATTGCAAGTTAAGAATGGGATGGACCCCCGTGGGAACTCCGCGTCCAAGGTCAAGAAGCGAGGGAACGATACGGGCGACATTAATGTGCACGCCTAGTGCATCATCGCTCTTACGCTCAAGGCGTGCAGTGTTTCCGCTGTACTGTGCAAATTAGATCTGTAACAGTGGGGTATTATTACACGCGATAAACTACGCCCGACAGTATCTTTGTACTTTTCTTTTGCCACTTAAAAGGAAACTGCGTAGGCAAGGTTTAAAAATGCGACATTTGACCATTTTCACAATTTGTTTCTCCAAGAATACACTTAATATGACAAAAGTGAAAAAAAAAAAAAATTAAAAAATAAGCAGGGGCATAGATAATTTTTTTCTAATCTTTTCTGACAAAAAGTCGTATTTGCAGAACATTTATTTGCTGAGATACGCGTATTCATGCAATCAGCAATTTCACAGAACCGCGGGGGTCCATCCCACTCTTAACATCTCAATATGTAATTCATTTTAAGTGGAGCTGTGGTACCACATAATAAAACTGCTAGATCAGTTTTTAAATTGGAAGGGTAGGGGGTGATACGCGTACATACCCTGCTTAACCTCACTGCCTTGTGCTATTTTGATTTTGCGCATACCTTCTGTTTTAGTTCTCTGATTAATTTTTGTTACATAGCTTTGTCGGATTTATAGAAATACAATATTCTAAAATCACAAAACGTAGTTGTATTGATCCATTATATGGGCCAATGTAAGAACAATAATCAATTATTACTCGACCGAGTTACGTGTGCATCTGGAAATATGTGAACTATACAAGGTCACGCAGTTCTCTCCCTTCCCTCTTCTTCTATAGGCTACTCACGGTAAAGTGAGCACTTTTGAAAGTCTTCTCATTCAGAATAAAGGCCAATAAATGTCATTTATCTTAGCTTCAGGCGTTAACTTCTGAGGGCGGTGGAATATACACACTGTGTGTTTTACTTATATGGCAACATTTATATAAAAAGGTGACTAAAGGATTTAAAAAATGGCTGAAAGGAAAAAGTAATTAGGGCCTCAAAAGTGCTCACTTTACCGTGAACAGCCTATACTTCCTCTACTTCCACCCGGATAAGATAAAGTGCTAGCCTGTCGGTGTCAGGTGTCGTGACTATGGGCCGTATACCCAGACTCGCCTAGAAGTGAAGCACCACTTCCTGTAGTGAAGATTCCATGCATCATTATATTTTGTGTGCTCATTAAATTTTTTAAGCCTCGTGCGGCTTCATGAAGTTTAGTTTGAATTGTTACCAACTACGAAGATTCAAATGTTTGTCGAACTTGTGTCAGATGATCTTAGCCAATAGGAAACGGCTAGAACTGTGACGTTTGCTTCGTGTCGTATTAAATAAATTCTGAGTTCTTCTCCTCGAAATACTCATTTTATTCTTGTGCCATTCAAAAATGTAGTTTATTTTCTTGGATGAACAGAACACGCACGTAACATTTAAAATACTGCCAGTTTACGTATAAATATATGCGGAATTACCATTTCCAAGATGTTAACGAAAGTCTAGAAAATCATATTATTGCATTTTTTTTAAGGGCGTTATGAGGGCAGGCAACAAAAAATTATAAGAAATACCCCACAGCTCCAGCTCCTAAACGTATAATACACTATCGACCAAAACGTTATTGGGCACCTGTCCACAATGTTTGCTCGGTGGTTGTCATCCTGTTAGAATCTCGTAGGGCCACCTCTTGCAGTTATAACAGCAGCCACCCTGTCTGGCATGCTCTCTACGAGTGTTTGCAGGACATCCACGGGGATTCGTCGCCATTCCTCTTGCAACCATTCCACGAGTCGAGCAATGGATTTTGGCCGCGCCTGACGAGCCCTCACCCGGCGATCCAATTCGTCCCAAAGATGTTCTATAGGGTTGAGGTCGGGGCTCTGGGCGGGCCAATCCAATCGGCGAACATTGTTGTCGGCGTACCACTGCATAGTAGCCCTTGAAACATGGCACCTGGCATTGTCATCCTGGAAGTAACACGGGTCCATTTCGTAAAAACGCCACAATGTTGGGCGCATTTCATTATCCAGAATGTTACAATATGCCTCTGTGTTCATGCTACCACGGACGAACACCAGCGGTCCTACGCCGAAGGCCGTGAAACAGCCCCACACCATCACTCCACCACTACCCAATTTCCTAGTTGGCACCTGTTCCCCGGGTAGACGCCACCCCCATACACGTACATCGGACCGGAATAATGTAAACCTCGACTCATCACTCCACAGAACCGATTTCCACTGCTCCAATGTCCAGTTGCGATGGTCCAAACACCACCTTAGTCGCCGAGCTTTATTGATTGTCGTGATATGGGGCTTATGTGCAGCTGCTCTTCCGAAATATCCAAGTCGGCAGGCCTCTGCACGCACGTTCCAATGGAAACCGATACTCCTGTTTCTGCATGGTTTGTGCCATATTTTTGACAGTTTCAAGTTTCAGGGTTCTGCGATTCTTACGATCAAGATTGGAGGTCGCCCAGAACGTGCAGCATTGGCACAATGCCCATCGACCTTCCACTTACGCAGGACGAATGCGACCGTTGACTTGGGCCTGTCCCGGCTAGACAGCCCACTGAGATGGCAGCCCACTATCACGCCCTTGTCGAAGTCCGGTAGCTCTGTACCTCGTGCCATCTCCTTGTCAACTGGTTCTACACCGGCCTGCAGCGTATGGCGGCCACACAAGTCAACTGACGTACTGAATTACCTATCTTCACGGGAGCCCAATTACTTTTTGGTCGCTAGTGTAGTTTTATGGGCATTTTAAAGGTATTTGCATTGATCGACAAAATTTAAATATCAGACAATAGCAAATCGTTTTAGATTTCTGTAATTACTTAATGTTACATAAAAGTACATAATTTTTTTAATTTAAACATTTCGTAAAACTTTCTACATTTTATTAATTGATTTGTACTCATGTATATAGTTTACACTCCGAAACTGTATGAAAAATTACAAATTAATCGTATATGTAGGATTTCAATTCCGTAAATTCATTCTCTGGGCAGGAATGTGTGAATTTTCAGCCCCATACGAACTGAAATCTTGGGTCTTGCCATCTCCATTTTGCAGAAAATCTCCACTAGATGTTAATTTAGGGAGCTCGTACGGCGACTAGAGTTATACACTTAAACAAGGTGGACTAACATTTAAAGTGACTGAGCATACGAAACGAGCCATCTAGTGACAATTTCCCTTTGTTTCTAGTTGCAAAGACTAGATTCTTCTCTGCATACGGTCCTATAAGTTGTGGCGGCACTGTGTTGACTAATTATCGTTGCCGTGTTGATACTTCTGTGTGATCTCGTGTCTAAAAGTTGGGTTTACGATCGACTTAACAGAATAAGTGCGCCGTGTACTTAAGATATGAATCAATGTATTCAAGGGTATTAGTTTACGACTCTAGTGTACGGGTCTTGACGGGTCGTGTGCGATCTTGACGGGTCGTGTGCGTTCTTGATGTGACTTAAGATATCGTTATATTTTATGTACAAGTCAATACGAAGTAGCCAATCAGAGACGAGTGACATTATTGTTGGCGGGAAACTGTATTTACGCCTTGGATTTAAGTTATGTCGTATTGTGAAGTCGTATGTAAATAATTTTAATCGAGAGACAGTATCCTCTTAAATTAAAGAACACTTCACGGTCATGTTTTATTTCTAGGAAGAGGTTATTTAACTCGCATTAATTAACATTTCAGGTGTATTTATGTAAATGCCCAATGTTGGAATCGGCTTTCCCTTCTATAAACTATCGCGAGTTTTTCAAAATGTTTACACAAACAGTAACGACAAATAGTTAAATATATGTAAATAATATTCACGCTTGTCCATATTTCCAGGTTAGGTCGGCTGATTTTGTCTTCTACGATTATGATTGGCTAGACTGAACAGTTACTAATTCAATCATAAATTACAAATCTTCTTATTGTTCACTTTCCATGTGCTTATCGAGTCATTAAGTACAATTCTTAATTCTTAAGTCTTTAATCGTAAACCCACCTTTAAATACCCAAATTCGTATCGTCAGGTGTAAACGTGCTCGCACAGACAGCTGTTCACTGTAAAGTGAGCACTTTTGAAATCAACCTTAGAAATAAGCTACTGCTCCTACACCTATATATCTTTATGTATATAATTCTTCTGTGCGTGTGTATGTCACTGAACTCCTCCTAAACGGCTGGACCGATTTTGATGAAATTTTTTGTGTGTGTTCAAGTGGATTCGAGAATGGTTTAGATTCACAATTCGGTTCACTACAAAGTGTTTTTTTAATAAATTTTTTATTTATAAGTTATTGTTGATCTTGGAATGTTTTACATTGTATCCGGCAGACAGCGCTGCGATCGCGGTGCCGAATATCCAAAAATATTTCATTTTACTTCCAGTTTGTCCCGATAGTGGCGCTGCGATCAGATTCAGGAGAATTTCGTAACTTTGTGTTGTTATTGTGTTAAAATAACTGTCCAGATTGTTACAACTTATTAAAAAAAGTTTGAAATTTTCGGATTTAAGACATATGTACAGGACAACGTCTGTCGGGTCCGCTAGTATTCTATATATATTTTAACGGGCTGAGTGACATGCGACCATTAAAGTTGGTAACGATGGAGAGGAAAGTAGTTCCATGGATTAACGTCGCATAGAAAGTGTTAGGTAAAAATTTATGATTTTGTTTTCTTACTGCGTCGAAGAGTAAAAATTAGCAGATTTTTAAACTACTCACTTTTCTAATAATTTTACAGTTTCACTTGGCCGACGCATGAAGAAAGCGAGGAGGCCGTTGGAAATGATTATTTTATATAAGGCGGAAGAACACACAACGTGCATACAAATAGATCTTAAGCAGGGCTTTCAAAAGTGCTCATTTTTACCGTGAACGGCCTATACACGAACATGGCTACAGCTACTCGAACTGGATTGTGTCAGGAAGACTATTACGATTACATCCAGTACAACATTGGAAGGTCTGTGACTCGGACTCTCTTTACTCTAGGACATATGTTCACAAGGATATTGCGTTCTGTTTTGGGGTGTACTGTCCGCTCCCTGATTACTCCGCACGTAATTGGGAACAATTTGAATATTACACACACCATTTAGAGAGTCTTTTCTGGCGAGAAGTATGATCATACATCAAAAGAAACTCTTGGGAGCGTTTTTTAAATTAGCTGTATGGAAATGTGTAGCTATCAGTATAGTACGGTTTTAAAACGGATGTTTACTTGTATATATAGCCTTTGTGTTTAAATATGATCATTAAAGTTTGTATTTCTTGTTTTTCATCTTAAAATGATAATGCCTTGTGTATGCCTCCTTTATGCCTAGTTATGGTAAGTTTGCTAATGGCAAGGGTTTTTGACATTTGGCGCCCGGGATTTGTCGTTATCTCTATGAAATTTTGAAACCTACAGCACTGTGCTAGATGTACTGTAATCTGACATACTCGTCATATTATAACATACAATACTACAAATACCCAACGAATAAGGAATTATAATCAATGGCAGAACATTTGATAACTTGAGATTCGCAGATGACATTGCGCTCTTGGCCAACGACATTGAAGAACTCCAAACCTTGAGTTCTTATCTTGCCTTTGAGTGTAAAGCAGTTAGCGTGAGCATAAATCTTTCAAAAACAAAAGTTATGTCCAATAAATCATCGGAGACCTAGAGGAAGACCACCAGACCGTTGGGACAAAGACATACGCAGGGTTGCTGGAGTTAACTGACAGAGAATCGCCCAAGACAGTTCTACCTGGAGAAGACTATTGAAATTCTACCTGAATTCCTAACTCTTAAGAGGCCACATTATTTCATGATTGAACTGGCTGATGATGATACCTAACGATGAGCGTAGTGGTAACATTGGAATCGCATTAGGCAGGATACACGTTCGATTCCCGGTCCGGCCAATCGTAATACTGTTTTTCCATGTTCCCCCCCCCCCCCCCCCCCGAAATCTAGGCGTACGCCGAGCTGGTTTCTTGATGCAGAACATGGCCGGTTTATTTTACCGCTGCTGATTGGACTACTGGTTCTGTTTATAACGAAGAGAGGTTAAGCCACATATAAAATTATTATAATTACTGTCCATAAACATACTGGCTTGTATCAACATTTAAAAATATTTGTTGCAAGAATGCATTTTATACGGCAGTTATGTTTAGCAGGTATCATTGACAACATTTTTTGGTTTTCTTTTTCGTTTAAAAGTCGCATATACTTAATTGTGAATCTACTACACCGAACGACAGGAAGGCTAATCAGAATTACCACATTATATCTAGAAATTTCTGTTCATTGCGCATTTATGAACGGCACTCTTCCAGTTCTATTAGAACGAATACCTAACAATATCCTCCTTTCAAGTACGTCGGGGTTTCGCTTAGTTTTGTGTTGAAGTCCTAGGGAGGGGGAGGGGGAGGAGGGATTACATCATGATGGGACGTGTCAACTCTGCGCAAATAAGAGTTCCCCGGATTGCTGCAGATAAGAAACTTGGCTGGTATCACCTCTGCACAATTTGGGAATCCCAAGAATGACTGTAGATAAGAAATTCGGCTGAGAATCGGGTCATTCAACTTGGCAGAATGAATTGAATGTAGTTTAATCTTACGTTGAAAAATCCGTTGTGAAAAAAAAGCAAATCGCTGTCGTCCGTTAAAAAAAAATTATTTTAAAAATAAAATTGTTAATAGAATTCCTTTTTATTAATTGTGTTTAAGTTGTCCATTATGTTTGAATATTTGCCTCAAAATTCCCTCAAAAAAGGGGGGAAATCCATAATATAGCAACACTGCGTAAGTGCTGTGTGTGTGTTTGTTTATATGTGCCAATAATTTTAACGACATACATACGCTCTGCATAGTTCTGCACGTAACCATTTTAACTAAAATGTTTCCTTCTTAAAAACTGTAAAGTTGTTTTATGAAGCCTAAATTAAAAAAAAAAAAAAAATCTTCTAGTTTGAACCAAAAACAGCTGTAGTGCTTTTATTTGAACCAAAGTCTTTAATTTTCAATGTAGATTATTTCCAAATGTTTAGCTAGTTAACGTTTTTTTCTGGAATATACGGTCGACAATCTGTGAAATTATTAGAAAAGTAAATATTGTACAAATTTGCTAATTTTTACACTTCGATGCATTAAAAAATACAGAACGAGGAAGAAATCATTTAAGTTATCACAAATGGTTACCAAACACTTCTTGTTCAACGTTAATATATGGAACTATTTTCCTCTCCATCTTTACCAACTCTAGGCCAACTAGGCGCATGTCACTCAGTGCGTACGTTAAGTCCAGGCTTCACCATTTGTGGGCGTATAGGGAGGGAATCAAAGGCTAAATTCGGACGAAGATCTCTGTTATTTTTTGTGGTAGTATTTTCAACTAAGGTTTTTTTTGTTTAAGATCGAACGCATCTACATTATGTAAACGATTCAAATTTTAATTTTTAAATTTTAAATGCATTTTTTATTATTTATAAAATATCATAATTTTATAAATAACGAAAACGTACACTTGAAACAAAAAAAATTAAAATGTGGCAGGTTTATAAATCTAGACGAGTTCAATCTCTAACAAAAAAACTTTACTTGAAAATACTACCACAAAAAACGACTGAGAGATCTTTGTCCGAATTTAGTCTTTGATTCCCTATACGCCCATGCATGGTGAAGCCTGGCCTTAAAATATATGCAGATGGGGGCAGTGGATTTTTAATAATATTGATTTCAAAAACGCTCATTTGTCGTGAACAGCCTTTGTGTGTGTATGCATATACATGAACATGCATAGATACAAATAAAGTGATTTTCTTTAAGCGTGATTAAAATAGCGTTGAATTCGCTTGTCCCTCGTACTAGAATACTTAGCTGAGAAATCCTTACTACTGTATAAATGCGAAAGTGTGTTTGTTCTTAATTCACGTCAAAACGGAGCAACGGATCGACGTGATTTTTTGCACAGATATAGTTGGAGGGCCGAAGAGTGACATAGGCTACTTTTTATCCCGGAAAAAAGTATCTCTTTTCTTTCAGAAATGTAAATAGGTACTTGATTAATCTTTTCTTAGGATTGCTGCATTAAAAAAAAGCATTGTTAAAAAAAATCCGTCATTTCTCCTTTCTTTTTTGTCTATGGGCTATCCCGTCCTCCTTTCCTTCCAAAAAGCCGCAGTGTCCCAATGGCTAGAGTTATTCAAAGTGGGGTCGCATTAGCTCAGTGGGCAGAGAACCCAATAAGGGGCTGCAGTAGCTCAGTGGGTAGAGAACCCAATAGTGGGCGGCAGTAGCTCAGTGGGTAGAGAACCCAATAGTGGGGTTGCAGTAGCTCAGTGGGTAGAGAACCCGATAGTGGGGCGGAAGTAGCTCAGTGGGTAGAGAACCCGATAGTGGGGCGGCAGTAGCTCAGTGGGTAGAGAACCCAATAGTGGGGCGGCAGTAGCTCAGTGGGTAGAGAACCCAATAGTGGGGCGGCAGTAGCTCAGTGGGTAGAGAACTCAATAGTGGGGCGGCAGTAGCTCAGTGGGTAGAGAACTCAATAGTGGGGCGGCAGTAGCTCAGTGGGTAGAGAACCCGATAATGGGGCAGCAGTAGCTCAGTGGGTAGAGAACTCAATAGTGGGGCGGCAGTAGCTCAGTGGCTAGAGAACCCAGTAGGGAAGCCGCAGTCCTAAATGCCATGCGAACGAAGTCGCACGGGTCATCTAGTTATTTATAAACGGTAGATAATATCCGGCAGTGTTGTAGTATAGGCTGTTCATAGTAAAGTGAACACTTTTGAAGCCGTAGTTACTTTTTTCCTATCGGCTATTCTTATCCTTCCACCACTTTTTAAAATAAATATGGCTATGTAAGTAATTGACATATTGTAATTATTTCACCGTACTCCAAAGTTGCGCTTCAAAAAGTGCTCACTTGACCGCGAATGGTCTAAAAAGTGCAGAAGCTGCACGCCGTAGCTTGGCGCCGGCGTGGGCAACTGCGCAAGCCGGAAGGAGCATGCCGCTTGTGGGCGTTATCTTTCACGGTGTAAGAGTTCCTGCAGTCAGCACGGCAGCCATCCGCGCGGACTCTGAGCCCGATAGCGTGGTTCGCCGTGTGGACACGTCGGCAGTTCCGGCCCGGAAGCCACGCCTTGTGCCTGCAATACTGCGCAGTATGTATATTTATATATTATTTGTACTTTCACCGAAAAAAAAAAAAAAAGCTTGGGAACATATTGCGAAAAAAAAAATCGAGTGAGTGAATGAGTGAAGAGATTTGGGCCGCTCTAACAGCGAAGTCTTGAGAGCCGATGAGGGTGATTGAAGCGAATATATAGAGGCGTGGGAAACAGGAGATCCGCGAGGAAAACCGCCGACGAGCGGTATCGTCCGGCACAATTCCCACTTGCGAAAATCTGGTGACCCGGCCGGGTATTGAGCCCGGTTCGCCTTTGTGGGAGGCGAGCGTGCTAATCGCTCAGCTCCCCCCCCCCCCCCAAAATTGAGTATTTAGAAAAACGTCGCTAATCGTGATTGATTGGCGATATGTTTCGTCCGAATTTAAGTTTTAATTTAGGGCGCCAAGGCTTGACCAGGGGGAGCCACAAGAATGCAGTGTAGATTAAGACTGTTTCTGAATTCTCAGTGTATACTTGTGAAGTATATACATTTGCGTACTAGCAGTGATGTGTACTAGTTGTGTACGTGTTGAAACTATTCGGTCATTTAATCGCCTCGTCATGTTAGACTGGTCGCGCATTCTGGCGGAAATATTAGATACGATGTGACAACAGATAATTTTATGCACGGTGTTACGAATACATTACATCATCTATGGTTTTCGACAAAGTAAACAAATAACCACGAGGGTCAGCGCGGAAACGTGTATTTAAATAAACTAATAATAGGAGTAATAGTGGGCGCGTATCATTTACTAATGAAGTTATGTTTCATTTGTAACTTTATATCACATAATCACTTCAGTCACACACTGCCATGCACGCGAAGCTGGATTATGGAACATTTGTCATGTTTGTACTGCAGATGTGTTATAGACACACATATTATTACTTACATACACCCAAACTTTTTCTCAATTCAAGAAACATATTTATGCTTTGCTCTCATGTTATAGAACAAATCCTGTAGCTATCTCGCATACAAGCAGTCTGTTGCTGATGAAATGAACACCTTGGCAGTAACACTTGTGTTAACATTTCAATTATGGGCTCGTATAAATTAATTTATTATTGTTTCGTGTACACAACAAAGAAAACGGCACGAGTCCCACATTAATATCCGTACCTAAAACTTGAATGCTATTACTTCACCAGCGCAGTGCTACAGGTAATGGGTTTATTATATTGTTTCATTTCTTCATAATAATGATAATGCAATGTTTCTATTATGCAAACATACTTTTAGGTGCCAATTAAGAAAGACACAAATTAATGTATGTACTAGTGGAATGTTTTATAATGGCTTGTTACTGTATTCGAACGTCTTATCCAAGAAATATAATAATATTGTATGCTATTCTGTAAGCATGACTGCGTTACTTATATGACTGTCAAGTTGCCAGTTTGGTATACAACAAATCAGCCCTTATGAAAGGGTATTGCTGCAGAAATGGGGCTTTGCTGTCAAAGGGGCACCAGAATCTCGTCTTTACCTCTCAAAATGTCACAAAAAAACTCTTCGACGGTATTCTGGACGCCCACTTTTATATATATTTTACAGTGCTCGTTTTAGGTTAATGTGAAATAAAATCCGGAGTATTATTGCATGCGCACCAAACCCTCTAATTGTTCATATTCAGAATGTTTACTGCTACAGCGAGAAAAGAGAGAATATATACTAATATTTTTCAGACTTTTGCTTTAACCTACCATGCCACGTCTCAAGCATTTTACTACATGTCACTATGCCATGCTGCATAATTGTTTGAAAACCATGAATATGTTACTGTTACACTTAACATTTCTCTAGTTTAACAATGTTTCACAGTTCACATACAAAATGGTAGATCACTTTACATGATGCAGCTAATCTGTGGCAAAATGTAATTGTGGATTACAATAATAATGTTCCAATTTTGTTCCCACCTCAGGCAGGGTCAATGGATGCAATGAGGGGAGGAGGATAGTGCCAAGTGGAGCACGCTGCCCTACAGGAGGGCCAAACTTGTCATTGTCAGCCAGCCTTGAGGATTAGTGTGTTGAGAAGAGAGGCCTGGAACTATGACAGAATGGAAGGGCAAAGACAATGGGAGCACCCTGCGAAAACCCACCAACATCACTGCCATACGTTTTGTGGATTAGCATGATGGAAGAATATGAAGCAAAGAGTTACACCTACTTCATTGTGCATTTGTATGTATGTGAAAGTATTGCAGGGTGTCCACTGCATTTCCATTTTGGAATTCCCGTACTTTTCCTTTTTTACCAGACAGTATCTTACCATTTTCCCTGAAACATATTTTCGGGAATACTGAAACACGGTATGTACTGTATTTTGTCATCG
The DNA here is from genome assembly GCA_029891345.1 of Dryococelus australis. Taxonomy (NCBI): domain Eukaryota; kingdom Metazoa; phylum Arthropoda; class Insecta; order Phasmatodea; family Phasmatidae; genus Dryococelus; species Dryococelus australis. The sequence continues at coordinate 38,090,556 of CM057004.1, forward strand.
TTGACAGAACAAAATGCCATCAGTGAAGTTGCATTAAATTACACTGCAACAGACCAAGCAAGCAGGACTGACATTTGATTCAGCCCATCGATATTTATTGCGATACACGCTACTGACTTCACATGAGTGCCCGTTACAATCACACCAATAGCAATGGCTCTGTTGGCGGTGCAGTATGTTTTGAGGTGCAGTGAGGTTAAGGTTGGGAAGTATTGTAGAGGTATTTGTTACCCGACTAGGCGCATGACATCACATGTGGCAGTGTCGAGTCTGTTCCAGAGCTGGAGACTCTTGACGTTCTCAGGAACAGCGGGCCAATCTCCCCTCACATTTACTATCTGCAGTGTTTACTAAACGGTGGGCCTATTAAAGGCTGACCCACACACACCTGATACTGAACTGCTGACTTATTGCATGATTGAAAGAATCGCACTCATAACACACTGTTCAAAGTTAAGGTGGTTTCGGCGGGCTTTGGAGAGTCCCGTTCCCTGATGTCCCCGAAGGTTTGGCGAAGGGAAAACACATGGAAAATAGGGACTTACTTATTGATCACACACTGGAAAATTGTAATCTTACAATGTGTATGCTCATAATTACATTATCGTGTATTCAGGCAACTAACACGTTTTGCAGAGTAGCAACTATTTACATTTACCCTGACCCAAGTGACAATTCCCCAATATATCCCTGACTTTTCCCCGTTGCATGTAATTCCCTGACACTTTCCTGTTTTCTCTGAGCGAGAACATCCTGTATTGTTACAATCATAACGTATATCAATGCTCTATTGAACTCAATTTAACATGAAATGCTTTTTCTCTACAATGTCTTAACCCTCTCCTTCCCTGCCATTATTTTTCACAACATACACAGTTTATTTGAACACTGCACTCACGAATGCCGGTAATTACGAATTACTTTGTTTTTACTCGGCATATGGTTACCACTATTTTATTCTAACTTTTAGGGCAAATGTACCATCTGTTGTATGAAATATGCAACTACATAAGGCTAAGAGAGACTGCAAGGGATCACCCAAGAGTGAAAATAAACAATAACCTGGCAGTATTAGGCTTACGTTAGTCGCACACATTACAGATGCTATTTATTATAAATTTACACCATAGCAGGAATATAAGAATTCTTGCACTTCGGTATCCTGAGGTTATATTTATCTGTTCAGCTTCTCTGTTGATTTAACAAATATTCATACCACATCAATAGCCTTGCGATATTACTTTATCACGCCATTAGAAGATTGTAAACAAATTAGAGCAGTTGTTATTGGATTTTTAATTTTTCACATTTATTTATCGTATGTAAATGGGCATCACACAGACACTGGCATCCTTTCCTCTTCCCCCGATACCTAACCTATCAGGTGTTTGATACCAAGAGAAAGATAAATACAATTAAATGAGGTTAGTACTAAATTGGAAATGCAGAATGAAATTTTAATATTATTTGTATGCAAACACGTCGAAAATATGCTGCAGAAATCTATAAAACGCTCAGAATGTGGTCCATATTTCTATGCACATTTATTAACCTGACAATTATTTACACAATCCATTCACGGCAATATACACATTGATAACTAAAGTAAGATAAATAGGCCTACAACTCAATGGGATTTGTAATATCTTGGAAATGAAGATTGAAATTGTAATATTATTTGTATAAGCATACACCTGGGAAATATGCTGCAGAGACGTCTAAACAACACTCAGAATTTTAATCATAATTGAAAGCATATTTATTAATCTGACAATTATTCACACATACAACAGAACGACATTTTGTAAATACAACTTATTAACTTTTAAAACTAGCGAGTTTTATAACCACAAAACGTACACGTTAATTTTCACACCTGAAATATGGCGACTGTCGTAAGTACGTAGTATGCTCCACAAGTATAAAATTTCAAATACTTGCCAAGTGTACTTCCTGTGTGTACTATACTGGGAATTTGAACAGCGCTAGTATACACATGGTGATGTCACTTCCAGCGACAACTACCCTCAAGTATGCAATTTTTGAGAATTCAAAAACAGCCTTAGATCCATACATTGTGTATCCGTATATGCATATAAAACTATTAAGTTTGTATGAATGTATGTATATATGTTCCTTACACAATTCTACTCCGTTGGACGTATCGTAACCAAATTAACCAAGTTAAAATACAGTATGTGCAAGTCAAAATTGTCTCCGGTCCCCAACTGGGCTCGAAATCCCCAAACCCCCCAAAAATGGACTCTTATATCTAAATTCTACACCATTAGATGGCTCTGAACAAAGTTTCGCAGGTGTGCATTTCAGTGCCTCCAACACTCTGTAGGTCAAGACGAACTCCGAACCCCATTGTGCCCGAAATCCACAAAATACCTAAAATAGGGTCATGAATCACACTTTTATACCGTTCGACGGATCTGGACCAAATGTGTCAAGAATTTCCTTTAGTTCCCAACACGAGATGCTGTACACGTGCCGAAATGAACTCCTGCCACTTTTTAGGGCCGGAATCCCTTAAAACCGGTTCGTAAATCTCCGAACCCCTGTTGGGTCTGAAACTCGTACAACGGGGTCGAACACCGGTCATTAGCGTGTGCGGGTTTTGAGGTTGAAGGGATGGGGGGGGGGGGGGTAACAGGGGAGCAGCTGCATCCCTCATTTGCAGAATTTCATTGGGAAAGTAAGAATTTTTTTGTACTAGGCAGTTTGCATGTCTGAAGTGACACAGAATGAAAAATAGGTTTAATGTCTCGTAGACTACAGTTATGAAGAATATGTTCAAATATGTTGTTACTTTGTATCAGGGATGGATCTATGCTTTCCTTAGCCCGGGGCGAAAATTGTGATTTGCGCTCCCCCCTCCCCCCCCCCCCCCCTCCGTTCCCATCACCCTCATCAAATCACCAGCAGTAAACGTGCCTTGTTTTGCGTCCCGTGTGTAGGTCGCTCAAACTCACTGAACAAACCGAGTAATAAATATCTACGTAGAAATCAAGATTATTGATGGTTAAGTCAAAATATTAGTAGACACTGTATAATTATTTTTTCTTTTCACTCATTCTTTTGTTTCACAGTTTTAGCAATCCGAAAAAAAATTTCAGCTCATCGGGTGCCGCCTAACTTGACGCCTGGGGCAGGCTGCCCAACCCCCCTTACACGCCGTCCGTCCTTGCTGTGTAGTTTTAATGTCGTAAAAGTAGACCTTCATTTTGCAGTTTGCAACCCCCCCCCCCTCCTCCCCCCCATTATCTAACCCTGCGCCACGCGATGTATTTCGGTGTAAATGACACTCGGGAGAGGCTTGGCACTTGGTGAGACTGACGTCTCCCGGTCTGTTAGTGGTGTTTCTTCACACCTTTCCAGTCAAACCTTTGAAAATCACGCGACGTATGACATGTTCGGTTGTTTCTTAAATACGTCGTGCATCACGAGCGTTTTATACATTTGCTGACATGAAAAGCATATCTTAAGTTTTGTTTAAATTTATCTACAAATTATATAATTTCATTTGTAAATCTATACTAATATTATAAAGAGCTAACGTGAGTTTTGTTTGTGTGTCTCGGGTAATCTCGGAAACTACACGGCCGATTCTTATAATTCTTTCACTATTAGAAAGCTACATTCTTCCAGGTGGACATAGGCTATGTTTAATTAAAAAAAAAAAATCCTTGAGAAATATCAAAATTTGTAAACCAACTCTGGGGAAAATGAGCTACTTGGCTACTTTTTAGGCACGCGCTAACCACACCATTATTTGCAGGTAGTCTCAGGTAGTGAGGGGTAGTCGCAATATGTATTTCAATAACTCCTGAGCGAAGTGATGGCGGGCTGCTAGTAATAAAAAATAAAAACCGAGAAAATAAATGGGATGTTAACGCCTAGAAAGAAATAGTTCTCGTGAAAAATATTATTAAACTGGGTGCGTACACGTATGGTGCGATGTCATTTTGGTGTAATTTTATGGACTTAGTTAAAGATTTGTTTACACGAGGCGGAGGAATAGTTTGAAAGTAGAACTTAAGCAGGGCTTCAGAAAAGTTGGAAGTAGCTGTAAATTTACAATAGTAATATTTGTACAGGCGTGGTAAGGAGTTTGTGTATAATTTGTGAATACGAAACTGTGTTATTTATTTGAAAAGTAAATTTTTGAAAGGGGCGTTTTTTAAATTATCAGGGTTGCTCAATTCTTTACAAGCCCCCCCCCCCCCCCACATCTTCTCATCCGAATACTATGAAACGTTCCGGAGCCTTTGAAGGTCAACTTATGTCCCATCCTTTTCAGACCAGTTTTAGCTAGGTAGCCATCAGCAAACTTCAGAATGGTAGTAATTACCAGAGAAATGATGTTCTGGCATCCTCCAAATATATATATTTATGTAATTTTTTGTCCCACGAATATTGCTTCCGAAATTAAAGAGAACCATGAATTCCACTACGAACTTACTGAGCCTGGGTTTTCGTCGCGTGTTTATGTACAGAGAAACTCTGGCCTTTACGGAGCGCCTAACCATGTGGGATACTGACTCGATGCTCGAATTCGTAGTCATTCCACGAGCACGTCTCCGGTGAATTGTAATTTTGGAAAATACATCGTCCTTTTGTGGAGACACTGAATAAGTGCTAATAATGTGCGTGGCTCTCTTGCGATTTTCGTGTAATTTATAATATGTAGATTGTTTTAATTTTGTTGGCTGAACACTGTTAACTTATTTTATTGGTTCTTCGTATTCATGTGGACACACGAGTCTCGACATCAAACCGCCCTACCGACGGAGTCGTGGAGCGTGCAGAAGAGAGTTCATCGCGCTATGGGGCGTAGCGGAATGCGACAAAGGAAGATGTGGGAGGAAATCTCGGCATAATCAGTTCTCTCAACTATTTCGACCGCTGGCGTGAGTAAGATCGGTTGGGCTGCGTACCACGATCATACAGAAATAGTAAAATATTTTTTTCATAGGGTTGGTTGTTACTTACGATGTACGATATGGAAAGTTATGTTGGTGTAGTCAACAATAAAATTTTTTTTATAAATTCAATGTTTAAACAAAAAAACGAAGTTGGCTTTTGGTGGATTACATTACACTTGATGAATAGTAATAGGTGTTTACAGCTTAAATGCCATGCGTGTAGGCCGTAGGGTTTAAAGCTCGATCTGGAATCCTTGGACAGGCGTAGGTGTTTAAGTAGTGGACATTAACAAACTTGCCACTTTTTATGTATAATATTTACGCACACATACAAGCATATTTCAGAATTTAAATATCAGCGACCATTTCGTGTGGAAGTTGTGGGACCTCTTCGATGTTTTGTCACCTTGACGCAGTATAAGTTTCGCACAGTTTTTTTTTTTACATAATAAATAAAGCTCATATTTCTTCCCGTTTACTTCAACTGCAAATATTTAAAATTTCCAAACGCTTTGGCGTTGTGTGCATACTCTCGAAATGTGGGTCGCTCAAGTATGGTTGCTATCGGAAGGACTGTTCGGACATTCACGAAAAGAAATTCAACTGAAATTAACAGTATTTCTTCAGGTTTTAATCTAGAAAAAGTTTCAGTATTATTTTTTCATGTACAACGAAGCAACACTTGAAAGGGTAATGATAGACGTCCATTTTTAATGAGTTTCAGTAATAATTTCTAGGAATTAGATTGATTACGTGGGGCATATGCATGTTTGCCCGTTATAACTGGCTTAAAAATATATATATATTTTTTCCATGGTGTGGATTTTGTAGAACGTTGATAGCTACAGTCGAGGTCAAGGAAATGGTCCAGTAAAGAACGTCGATGATTATTGTGGTTGAAATAAACGTATCGATGAATTAATGTTTGCATTTCCTGAGTTAAAAACCAAAAAGGCAAAGTAAAATTAATAATAGCAACTTTATTCCTTGTTGTAGCGTACTTAACGAAATTCTTTATAGACTACTAGTTCCACCTTTTTATTTTGAAGCTACAAGAAAATATTCAATGTGAATGTTGGATTACTGATTGGTACTGTGATTCATTAGTAAAAGTTGGTTTGCGGTGATTTAAGCATTTCTGTAACCCTGCTTAGTTCTTATTTCAGATTATTGCGGACCCTTCCGCTAGATGTTGCGTCGGTAAAGTGTCGTTGTGAAATCAACCACTGAATTTGCTCAACATTACTGTAAACGCTACAACCTGTGTTTACATTAAAATATCGTATCACTAGCACAGAAGGGCCTTATCTCAAAATTCAAACAGTGAGTCTTCAAAACTACTAGTATTACAGTAAGAAATTAATTGGAATTTGTAAATAATAAATGTAATGTTATAAATGTTATCATTATTATAAATAATAAATATAATTATTATAAGTATATTTAGGCTATTATAAATATGCATTCAGTTATTGGAATTGCATAACTATAAGCTTATTTATATAATAGATTTTGTGATAATTTTAATGCAGTTATATTAAATATTACGAATATATTTATTTAATTTAAACTATTTCATATTATTAGTTTTGTAATTATTTTGAAATAATTTTATAACACTAAATATTTTACCTTCTTGCATTTAATATGCTAGTTGGAAAGGTGAGGCAATCGCAATGATTCTGTTTCGACATTGAATTTTTTTTTTAAGTCGGAACCAATTCGACCAGTAATATTTGCCGTTGCGGGCGTAGGGTTATTATAGGGTCGAGTGTGCGTGCCCTATGCACAGTAACACATTTTTTATCCCAACATTGAGTTACTTTATTTTTACGTCTAAACTGTTTACTCCACATGACCTCGACTGTTTGCAGATATACGTGGTTGGGAATGTTAATACACAGGTTTATCAAGTTAGGTACACTATGTGCATTACATAAGCATGAGTATGTTAAGCAAAATGTAAACATATACTTTTCACTGTTTGAACACACGCTTCTGACAATTCTATGGGCAAAGTGACGGTGAAGGCATGCGCAGAAGATTATCACTCCTCTCCATCTTTAAACAATTATTAAGTACATATACATTATTTCTCAAATACCCCACATGTTGCATTACTGGTTTTTATCTTATTGCAGTTGTTTAGGGACAATTATTTCGAAACTACTACTATAGGTCTCGGGAATATAGCGTGCGGATAAACTTTAGCTACTACGTTTTAAGGCATTTGTAAAATATAAACGGACTGTAATAAGAAAAACGTTGACATATCTCACTATAAAGAAAATCATGACTTATAAATGAAAATTTAATATGGTGCGAGTGAGACCGAGGCTCAGTTCGAATTCGCCAGCTAAGGCCCCTTTATCTGGCTTCGTGCCCTTGAAAAGTGCATCCCGTATGTGACGTCACATTGCCGCTGTTCGAATTCACAGCAAGGGTACGTCATGCACCCTAGAATGTCCCCTTCAGCTAAGGGTACGAGCATCTCGCCCTTCTCGAGCCCTAGATAGTTTTCGATTCGCAACTGTTTGAAATACTTCATCTGTTTGTTTGTTTTGTGTTTACAACTCTGCACGGGCGAGGAAAACACTTGAGAACGTCACAAAAACAAAAGAAACTTTAGCTTTTGACTTTACGTTTACTTTCCTCTGACAAAACCACCAATACACAATACAATTGTAAAGTCAGAGTTTAGACAATTGAACATCGATTCTGCTAACGCCGTAAAAATGTGTATCTTGCTATGCAAATAATTTTGATATTGTCCAGGAATACATTTTAGTTTTTTTTTTAAATTGGATTAAAATTTATATTAAAAGTTTATTTCAAAACAAAAAAAACTCATTTGTCTACGTTTTAAAAATATTTCAAGTAATTTATTTCCTCTTCACAATATATTTATTTGCCATTTATTTAATTTAAGACAAGCTTTGTTTAATATACCGCGATTAAAATCGCCCTACAATAAAATAACGCACTTTCCACATAACCTCCGTGACTTTAGATTTCAACTTTTCGAAATCGTAAAGTCAAGAGTGCTTAACTTTACCTTTGACAGTTCCATTGTGTCAAGCTCCATAAGACACAACATGTCGGAAAAGAAACGTAAAGTCAAATGTTAAAGTTTTCAATTGTGTAAGGGCCTTAAGGAATGGAATCTCACGAAGGGATCCAAGGGCTCGTGAAACGGGAAGGGAACCAAGGACACATTGCACCGAAGTCGAACACAGCCCGGGCCTTCGCAGCTTTACGGCTTGACAATGACTCAACGCAGACGTGTTTCAGTTTTCTCCGTTCTCGTAGCCTTTTCGGGCGACAGCTGCTGTGTCTCCGGACGGGAGCTCTCTGCACCTGGCGCGCAAGCTTGGGGAGGGGCCCCCCCTATACACCAGGATCACTTGGGAACTCGCAGATGTGCTGCGGATGGAGCTTCCCCCCCCCCCCACCCTCATTTATTCATTCGCCCCTCAGGCATTTCATTCTCTCTTTAGGTCGTGGAGACCCCTCTTCCAACCCGTCCTTGGAAGTGCCTTCACGAGAACGCCCTACGCACTTTGCACACAACTCGTGGTGTAATGGTGCTTTTAATATACACGGGATGGAACTGGACTGCACCGGCGAACTTCGGCAGCTTGATTTTCCTTTATCAAAAATAGGCAGTACTTATACACTCGTGAGCAGTTGAATTGCGGCACGCGTGATGCAGTGATGGTGAAATGGAGGCGTGGTCGCCCCGTCAAATGGAATGATGCCAAGTCACGCATGACTGGGATGTCATCAGACCGTATGCTGACCGCCTAATGCCCGGTTGCACCATCATCTTCCCCGATCCGAGATAGAATGACATTAGTTCCGAACTAGGATCCAATTTGTTCTTGGTTCGAATCTAAAGGTGTTACACCAACGAAATTTCATGATTCTGGATCTCCGATTCGTCGATCTGGGTTCCAAAGGGAGAGATTGAGATTAAGTATGACATTTTGCTATTGGTTCGTTATATATGACGTCATGGAAGCAGGCGTATTTTTCACTATAGATATTACTAGATGTGCGATGTTATATTTTTTAAGTGAATTATTGTTGTACAAATTTTACTGAATAATATTCTATTTGTTTTAATTTCGCAAGAAAACAATCGAACGTAGTTCCATCTGTTGGCGTATTTTCAAACTACATTTGTCGACGATGGCTGCTGATCTCGGATCGAGTATTTGAACCGCCAATTTCGGCGGTTCGAAATGAACTTCATCTCGATCTCCAGTCCAGCTCTGAACGCGAATGGTGCAACAGTTTTCTGTGTCTTCAGAGTTGGACTGGAGATCGAGATGAAGTTCATTTCGAACCGCCGTATTTTTCACTATAGATGGAATTCAGACCTGGGTCAGGCTCCGTAACTGGAATCCTGCTCCACTTCCAAACTCCACGCTGACAAAAAGCGTCAAGTCATTTTGCAGTCTGCCTATCCGCTTGGGGGAAAAGATGTCGGCAGGGGAGAAAAACCTGATCGTTCCAGTCCAGCGAGGAAGAGTTTCTCAGTGCTGCACAGATGTAGTGTCAAGTACAACATGCCCGAGCCTCGTCGCGACTCCAAGCCACCACCACTGGATTGAATCTCTCCCGACGTCGTGTGTTTCTCTCCCACTATCTTACGCATTTTGTTTCAATTCACAGCTCGCAGACCCACAAAGTAGCTGGGAAGGGAGAGTTTCTCAGACCACGGCAGCTGTAGCGCCAAGCTGTTTATAAACTAAGGCTGAGTCTCAATTGGCCCAGAGAGCGTGCTCTCGCTATCGCGACGACGTCATTATGACTTCAGAGAGAACGTTCTCTGGTCGTTTTAATTCGTCGTAGAGAGCACAGAGAGAACTGGAAGCCGTATACTCGCTGGCGCTCTCTCGCAGGCGCCATATTTGTTTACATTATTTTTGTGTTTGAATAAGATTATAGTAGCTTTCTGGGTTAAAACCACGTTGCATGTTAACTGTAAATGAACAATTTCAACTATTTTAAACAGCGAAGTGACACACGCAACATGTATTTATAAAAAATATAAATACTGATTTGTGACTTAAGTCTCATTTTGGTTGTCATTTTGCTGTAACATGACAGTAAAATATAAATAAAAAATAGTATTTTATGCGCTAGTGTTTATTATGGCAGGGCGATAATTATTTGTGAATTTTTTTGAACACACATAAATTACTTACAATAGCTATGACCGCGATCTCGGCTTAACATGATTTCCCGCCTTTTGGCATCAGCTGTTTGCCTGGCGTCACGCGTCGGTGAGAAACGAGAGTGTGGTTGTCTCAATTCCCAGAACGAGAACACGAGAGAGCGCGAAGGAATGCTCTCGCCAGGTTGTGCGAAAGAATGCTCTCTCGCTCTCTATCTCTCTCGCTCTCTCTCGCTCTCTCGCTCTCTCTCGCTCTCTCTCTCTCCCTCTCTCCCCCTCTCTCTCTCTCCCTCTCTCCCTCTCTCTCCCTCCCTCTCCCTCCCTCCCTCCCTCCCTCCCTCCCTCCCTCCCTCTCTTTCTCTCCCTCCCTCCCTCTCTTTCTCTCCCTCTTTCCCTCTCCCGAGAAAGTATTCTTTAAATTGAGGCACAGCCTGAGCTCTGTCGCGAACCCAAACCACACCCGGCCTGGCTCACCCTGCTAGCATAACCACGCATCCCAATTCTGATCCTCGTAAGGATTCCAGCATCCCTTTCCGTGGAGAACTCTTCTCGTATCCAACTCTTGATTGCTTACTCTTTCGGCAGCTCTATTTTATCGTGTCAGGTTCTGGTATTAACCAGTATGTCATGATTGGGTACTGGCCTAGCCATTGAGTCGCACCCGGTTCAATTCGTGCAATATAAGTAGTTAGGCCTAGTACCGGACTACACTATAGCCCTGAAACGGTTTAGTGTAGTCAAATTTTCTTCTTCGTCCGTAGGTCCTAAACATAATCTCTGTAGGCCTGCGGGGTCAAATCTCAAGCCCCTCCGCCGCTTGCACTCGGTTATATGCTGTTGACGGTAAAATGAGCACTTTTTAAGGCCCTTCAAAATTGTTTACTTTCACCCAATTTCTATCTTCCTGCTGCTTTTTAATGTAAACATTACAATGTGACCAATAAACACAGTGTATACATTTCACCAATCTCAAAAGTTAACGCCTACGACTGCAATAAGATAAATTTTTGTGGTAAATGCTTGTTGTGAGGACCTTAAAAATGCTCACTTGATAGTGAATAGCCTATAGGAATACGACGCGTTTCTAGGAAAATTAAAAAAAAATTATCTTATGTATTCGAAACGAAAAAACAGTGAAAACGGTTAAAAATATAATTTTTAAGTATTTCATGCGCCGTTTTATGGAAAATAAAGCAGATAACTAGAGAGTTCCATCTGTAGTTTAGCCTAGTAGTTTACATCGCGTTAATAATATCACACTGTTATGTATATATAATTGGTGAGAAATTCAGCTTTTCGCGAACGCATATTGCCGTCTTAGGAGCAGCCACAGCAATTTTTCCCTTCTAGTCATACGTAACAATGGGGCGTTAAATTTTTTTTTACTAGGGATTTCCCTTAATCACCTTTACCCACATAAAGCTGTAATTGAAAATTTAGGTGCCTTAGGTTATTCGTGCTTTTATTCCCTTCCTCATACTTTCATCTAAGGGAATATTTATGTAGTCCGACTAATTTATGGGGCCGCGGTGGTTGAGCAGTTAGCCTGCTCGCCTCCCACCAAGGCGATCCGGGTTCAATCCCCGGCTGGGTCACTTTTTGCATGTGGGACTCGTACCGGACGATTCCGTTGGTCGGCGGGTTCTCCCGTTCCCCCCCCCCCCGCCCTTTCATTCCGGTTCTGCTGCATGCCCACCTCAATCACCCTCATCGGCTCTCAAGAACTCGATGCCACTCACCCCGACCATTTTGTCTAGTGGTTGAGGGTGCCTGATTGGCAGAGCTAAGGTAACGAGCTCGATTCCCGCAGGATCAGAGATTTTATTTAGGGAATTTCACGTTCATACCGCAGAAGCCAATATGGAAAGACGCTGCCGAATTATCCTACTCAATGAATGCACGCGTGGACCGAACGTATTTGCTGCTGCGGTATCGCGTCGACCTCATTTCCATGATGTTACGGTTTCAGTTCCTGTGGCCTTCATTGGGAGAATGTGTCCCCGGCTGAAGTATTTAATTAGCCGTGCTGCTGAAGTCGACCAAGAGATTAAGGGGATTATGTAGCTGCGCGTCTAAGGTCAAGAAGCGAGGGAGCCGTAACGTGCAAATTAGATCTGTAACATATGGGGTTTTATCACACGCGATGAAAGCCCACAGATTAAACTACGTCCGTATCTTTGAACTTTTGTCTTGCCGCTTTGGGAAACTGCATAGGCGAGTTTTAAAAATGCGACGTTGAACCATTTTCACGAATTTTTTTTTCTCCAAGGATACAGTCAATATGACAGAAGTAAAAAAAAAAAAAAAAAAAGGCAATTATACGCGTTTACGCGTAAACAACGGTTTCACAGAAAACGATTCAGTACATATGACTCGTTAGTTGTTATGATATGCCACTGGATGATATGCCACTGCGTGTCGGCAAGGTCGGTTGTTGCTAAGTGTTGGGAGAGCACGTCGGCACAAATTAGTCTTCTGATTTCCATTTCGCACAGAGGATACGCAGCTTCCCGCCACACGAACCACACACGTATTATCGCGTCCCACCCACCACGCGCGCGTTCAACCCGTCGCGAAAAGCGTCTGGCAGTGCCGGTTGGGAAGGCACGGGATCATTCAATGCCTTATTTTCAGAAACCAATTCGATTTTAAAATACGTCTGAGTTAATCAGATTCGTGTATATTATAAGTCGTACTGTGAAGGAGGAAACACACTTAATGCCCGGTCGCACCATCGTGGTTCGAAACTCGGTCCGAGATCGGATCTAAGATCGACACAGAAAACTTTTGCGCTATTGGAGTTCAGAACTGGAATGGAGATCGAGATGAAGTTCATTTTGAACCGCCGGGATTGGCGGTTCCAAAACTCGATCCGAGATCAGCAGCCATCGTCGACAAATGTAATTTGAAAATTCGCCAACAGACAGAACTACAGTCGATAGTTTTCTTGGTAAATTAAAACAACATTATACGCACTTGAATATTGTTACAATTTCTGTCTCTAGGAATTAAGTGGGCTATACCAAGGTGATCTATAGGGTGACACACGTCAGTACTACCCACTCCACAGAGGCGATTGTTATTGCTTATGGAGGTTGTGTTAACTGTTCTGCTGTTACGTTTCCTTCCTTTATTTTCATAGTTTGGGTTTTGGATACGTGTAGAATATAGTACACGTGTTTGGTTCTTACGAACATCCGTCAGTCATGTTATGGGCGTAATAACATTTCTTCGTAGGACCTATAAGCCTGTGTTAGTGAACGTGTCGAAATTAAAACCACAGCATCTTTGGACCAAAAGAAGCAATAAATCCTTGTATAGAATATTTACGGTAAAGTGAGCACTTCTGGAAGCCCTCTCATTTATAATACTAATCAATGACGTTAAGTTCTGAGTCTGGTGAAATATATATACACTGTGTTAATTACTTAAATGGCAATTTTTATTTTTATGAAGCTGTTTAAGGATAAAAAAAATAGCTGAAAGGAAAAAGTAACTAGGGCCTCAGAAGTGCTCACTTTACCGAGAACAGCCTATAAATAAATGTTTGAAAAAGCAATCTAGTATATTTTATATTTAAGTTGAAGTTAGACAAAACAACACAGGCTGTCTCTGCAGCTTTGCGTACCTGCGCGCACAAGAAGTTGCATAGCACGAAGGCGAACGGAATTGGCTCGCCATGCGGGAGAGCGCCTGCACATAGGACACCATAAATTGGGGGTTGGCGATTGAGTAGTGAAAGCTGCCAGAAGTGTGATAGCATTTTATTTGCAACAACACACAGACAGCAGTTTTGGCGACGTGTGATCTTCACGAATTTTCATGGTGGCCTGTGTACAGGCGGTCGCCACATAGCGCGCCAGTTACGTTCGCCTTCGTGGTATGCAACTTGTTGTGCACGCATGTATAGGCTGTTCACGATAAAGTGAGTACTTTTGAAATCAACCTTAGAAAAAAGTCACCGCTCCTATCTGCATATTTTTTAACGTGCGCACTGAGTGACATGCGCCCAGTAAAGTTGGCAACTATGGATGGAAAGTAGTTCCATAGCTTAGCGTCGGATAAAAAATGTTAGGAAACCATTTATAATAACTTAAATTATTTCTTTGGCTTTCTGTTTCGTTTTACTGCATCGAAGTGTAAAAATGAGCCTACTTGTAAAATATTTACTTTCCTGTTAATTTCAGTTTCACTTGACAGACGCATGAATAAAGTGATGGGGCCCATTGCCATGTTAATTGTACATAAGGCGGAATACTACACAACGTGCATATTAGTAGGACTTTCAAAAGTGCTAATTTAACCGTGAACAGCCTATATTGAAGTTGCGGACTCCCGACGCTGTTTTTCTAACTTCAATTAAAACTTTGAAATACTAGATAACCTTCCCAAAAATTTGTTGCTATGATTTGTTGTTATGATTTGTTGTTTATTTCAGTCCACAGAAGCTGTGGTTTGAATTTCGACGTGTTATTAAAAAAAAAAGAACACCTTGTATATACGTAAAATGGCGCTCGTATGTTACAGATCTGCGAACTGTTCTGTTTTTCCGAACAGTATTTTTTTTTTTAAAGTGCACAGTGTTGGGAAGCCTATCAGTTGTGGAAACCGCCCGGTGTTAACAGCCCGTAAGGTACATTCTAAAATTACCTTGTCGAGGTGTCGCCATCTAGTGCGTGACCTGCCGACAAGGTTAGTCAACTTGGGCGGGCGGACAGAAATAGACGACGCTAGCTTGACCGCGGTCCACTGTCTTCTCGAATCTATAGGCCGTTCACGGTAAAGTGAGCACTTTTTGAGGTCCTTCTAAATTTTTCCTTTCGTCTGATTTCCATCTTCCTGCAGCTTTTTAATATAAACATTGCAATGTGACCAATACACACAGTGTATGTATTTTACCACCCTCAAAATGTAATTCCTGAGGCTGCAATAAGATATAATTATTAGTGGCTAATGCCTTATGGTAGGGCCTTAAAAAGTGCCCACTTTACCGTGAACAGCCTATGTCAGGGCTGCACAACGTCTCGCCGAAGCCTTTTGTTGGACGAAGGAACAGGAGCCGCGCGTCTTCGGAGCTGACGCAAGGGTCGACGTCGTGCACGTGTGTCCGAAAGCTGCGGATGCGAGCATTCAAGGAGACGACAAATAAAGAAAAAGAGCGAAAGTGTTAACCCCATGGAGGTATTAGTCTATAGAGTGGAAGCCGAGACACGAAAGTGAAGCCGTAAATGAAAGACAAGGACAGTGCTAGTAATGGCAAAAAGGTGCATGTCTTACATTGCTTCCTAGGTAACTTTCGCCACTCCCATGGCGGCTGACGCAAACAATCGGTCTGCGCATGCGCAATTGAAAGAAGTCGGACAAGGCATCGTCTTCACTTGATAAACGTGGAGAAGATAGGCGGTTGCCACTCCCGTCATCTATTACCTCCATGGTTATTACCTCCTTACCTTCGTCCCACTACAGTCCGTGGGTGTACTTGGTTAGTCAGGCGCTTGTTTTCTTGCTCTTCTTGTCCAACAGTTTCCCGAATAATGGGGGTGGAAGGATCGCGTGCGTGTTTTGCGCTCGTCATAGGACACTGCGGTCAGGGGATCAAATCTCTACAGGGATTTCGTGGGCCACTAAATTGTAGGGCACAATGACTTCGCCAACTGTTGAAAAAAATGAAAACAGTACTCATTAATAAAGAAAGCTGTATACTTTATGAACAATACAATTGTATTTTTAAGTATACTTAAGTCACAAGTAAATTAAGTCTAATTATTATCATCATTCTAAAATATATAATTTTGGCTTAGGCATGCACTGCCAGAGCCTGGGCGTTGAGTTGTTTTGTTTCCGCTGTTGTTCGTTGCTGGAGAAGGTGGTAATGATGTTTGCAGTCAATCGCAGGAATTGGAATTGAGATTTATTGAATATTCAAATGTTGATTGCTTAAGAATGAATGGTACAAGAGTTATTGATATCAGCGACAATGCCGTTTCAAAAGAAATAAATATGTACAATTAGCATTTTAAAACGCGATTGCGCAGTTAACAGAGTAGCCAACCTATGCATTCTCTACAGTCAATTGTTAAACACACATTTAGTTCCATGTTACCGTTTGTAAATACAGCATTTAATCATAACATTCTTACCAAATTGTTATTATTAGTAACTAAAACGTCTGTCAGAAAATTTAAATTATATGTTTAAGAGTTGTATAGTTGGCAGCAAATTCTACCTAATAGCCCAAACATAGAAGATAGAAGAAAATAAGGGTCCACCAAAATAGCATTGAGCTTCGACTATTTATCTTACTTGATTTGTGACTGCAATTTCCTTGATCACGAAGCCATTTTTGGGGATGGGGAGAGGCCGCGGCTTGAATTAAAATATATATATCACTGTATAGCCTGTTGACGGTAAACTGAACACTTTTGAAAGCCCTGCTTAAGAACTACCTGTATGTTCATTGTGTATTCTTTCGCCTTATATAACATTAACACTGCCACGGGCTTAATCACTTATTCATGCGTCGGTCCAGTGAAACTGCTAAATTACTAGTAAAGTAAATATTTTACAAATCTGGAACACTTAGATGCGTAAAAAAAAAAAAAAAAAAAAAAAAAAAAAAAAAAAAAAAAAAAAATTAAGTTATAACAAATGTTTACCTAAAACTTTTCATTCCACTGTAAGACGTGGAGTTTTGTTTTCCCTTTATCGTTACCAACTTTACTGGGCGCATGTCACTCACTCAGTGCGGCCGTTTAAATATACGCATGTAGTAGCAGTGACTTTTGTCTAAGGTTGCTTTCAAAAGTACTCATTTTATCGTGAAAAGCCTTTAGTATTTTTTTGATTGAGATTGTTTTCTGTATAATCTACTCAAACTTATGAGATAATAATTACCTTATTAGGAAGAGTTACACTCAACTTATGCCGGTGCCCCGTGTCGAAAATTATGGATAGGGATATACAGTATAATAATAATAAATTGCAATCAAATATTTAGTCTTGGTGTAATGTTCCGTTCCCAAACTGTCTTTTCTTCGTCACACTTTTGATTCATTTTCACAAGTCTAGTCTTCTTGAGGTTCGTTTCAAAACTGAAACAAACCTCATTGCTATTCACAAAAATTTCACTTGCCACTTTTGCAGCACTCATCCTTTTTGCATAATACTGGCACGGGATTGAAAAAAAAAAACATATGTTACGTAGCTGAATGCTCTCGAATTCGATTTCAAGTTTGATATTATTTCTGGGAAGGGATAGAACCACCAACCCCCTTCTCCCTTCCCCCTCGTATCTGCCAAGTGTTGCGCACGTCCAGTTTCTCTCAAGGTCGCAGGTCTCCAGGAATCCTCTCTTCCAGTTTTCTAGCCTTCAGTGATTTCGGTCCCGCTGAGGGCATAATCCATTCACGTCTACTTCAGCCTTTTCTGAAGTCCTGCTAAAGTTCTACTTCCAGGATATTCCTCCGCCTCGTGCAAACTAAGCTTAACTAAGCGTGGAAAATCACATCAGAGGGACAACGCACGGCACTCGTGCGCACTCAGTGTTAACAGTATTTTGTATAAGAACTATTTCTTACCAAGCATTACCAACGTAATTATTTTCTCGCTGTTTTTATTCAAATTATTCATAAATGAAGCATCATAATTTATAGATAAAATATGAATAACATTTCAATGTAACAGAAAAAAAAAAGTAACTTTCATGAACACGAGTATCGTACGCTTGTGATTCATGACATGTGTTGGAAATATCTGAACACGTTATACATGGGGAGATTTTTCAAAGGTTTGATTCGAAAAGGGCGAAGAAACCGCGAATAAACTATAAGTGGAATAACCTCCATATTCTTAATGATGCTGAAGTTTGCTCTCCCCATGGATCCGATGCGAACCCACGAATATATTTGCGGGGAACATGGCGGACGTTGCCAGTGGGGTTTTTCTCGGGTTGTTTTCATTTTATCCTGCCGTTGCATTCCATCGTCTTTCAGTCTGTCTCGTGCGATCTCATTCTTCCAGCTGCCTGGCGTGTGAGGTGTGTCCTACTAGTGAGCAGTTGCATAGCCCGGCAAACCCTTGTTCAGTCAAGCCATGCTGTCAGGCCGGTTAAAAAACGTTAGGTTGTTGGTTTTTTTTTAACGGTTGAGAACTAATCGGACTAAAATGTTCATCACTGTAGAGGAAGTTTTTTTTTTTTTAATAACTGAAACGGAGTTCCTTGTTTCTTATATTATACTTTCGATTTCGAAATTTTGTTACGAACAAAGATACCGTAAGTTGCTTCAAAAATTAACTTCTACAATTTTTTATTTTTTCACCACGGATAAAAGAAACAGCGGTGTAGGTTGTATCAGATCGAATATTACCGATGCGTCATTCTACGAAAACTTACCTTTAGTTATAGAATGCAGAGTTAATGCAATAATACCGCATTCGCATACGATTATCAGCGAGGGGGTTAGTATTTTCAAAACGGGGCGAAACATTGTACAGAAATCATTACTTTCGACAGGTTTGATGCCGAAACGTCTACAGGTGCCTGTGACGAGGTGAACATTACGTTGGTCGCCGCACTTTGCTTGCATCGCATCTTAGTTTTTCTTGTCCGCTCGAAACTTATATCCTGTTCGTTGGAGAGTGTGGCAGACTTCACATGTACCTATAGCACTAGTCGTGCTGTGGCTAGTGTTTACAAGTCCATCGTGCTCAGTGAAGTTCGTTGGAGAGTGTGGCAGACTTCACATGTACCTATAGCACTAGTCGTGCTGTGGCTAGTGTTTGCAAGTCCATCGTGCTCAGTGAAGTTCGTTGGAGAGTGTGGCAGACTTCACATGTACCTATAGCACTAGTCGTGCTGTGGCTAGTGTTTACAAGTCCATCGTGCTCAGTGAAGTTCGTTGGAGAGTGTGGCAGACTTCACATGTACCTATAGCACTAGTCGTGCTGTGGCTAGTGTTTGCAAGTCCATCGTGCTCAGTGAAGTTCGTTGGAGAGTGTGGCAGACTTCACATGTACCTATAGCACTAGTCGTGCTGTGGCTAGTGTTTACAAGTCCATCGTGCTCAGTGAAGTTCGTTGGAGAGTGTGGCAGACTTCACATGTACCTATAGCACTAGTCGTGCTGTGGCTAGTGTTTGCAAGTCCATCGTGCTCAGTGAAGTTCGTTGGAGAGTGTGGCAGACTTCACATGTACCTATAGCACTAGTCGTGCTGTGGCTAGTGTTTACAAGTCCATCGTGCTCAGTGAAGTTCGTTGGAGAGTGTGGCAGACTTCACATGTACCTATAGCACTAGTCGTGCTGTGGCTAGTGTTTGCAAGTCCATCGTGCTCAGTGAAGTGTTTTATAGTTGAGTGGTTTTATTCGGTCGAACGATAATTTCGGAAAGATAAATATTTCAACATATTCTCCCCGCTTGCGAAACTAAAGAATGAAATTCAGTAGGTGTATAGGATGTGCGAGTTTTTGAAAATTAAGGCGATGGTAATAAGTCGTTGCCCGTGTGGTATACGGGCGTCGCGTCGTGGCGAGAGTGTCAATGATACATTTCATGCATTGTCTTGCCCCACTTGTGCCGGAAAGTGGGCAGAGCATTTCAGCAGAGGTCATTCAAAATTACTTACATTATGCCCCTTCGAGATGTAAAAATATCACACATGTTTTCAAAAATATGTTCATAATTTGGAGTCTGAAAATGCTTGTTAAACTGCCATTTCTAATTGGGTTTGGGGAAATATAATTCAACTAGCGAATAAAATAACACTATAAAACACATGCAGAATTTTTTCCCTGCTAGAATGACTGAAATTTTTTTTTCCTAAACACGTCAGATATTGCTGTGTGTGACAGCTTCCATCAATTAAATAAATTCCGTGGCGTTCACAACAGTGCTCTGTTAGCATTTATGATGCGTGCTTGTAGAGAACAATTTTGTGCAATTTTATTTTAGCGTATTGACGTATCCTTCAGTTGTTATATAACAATTTTAATTGGCCGCGCACTATATTTTCGAACTCCCCTATCGTGGTTTTAAACACGGTTTAGCGACTAATTTAAAAGCTACTATACTGTAAAAAATATAAGAATATATATTTACAAATTAATTGATATTTAAAATTTCATATTATGAGCTTTTATTAGCTTTTTAATTTGGTACGTTAACTTTGTGTACTGATTTGAACTGTAATCGGTGGCAAGAAAAATCTTATTAATAATTATAGTGATTTGGATTAACGGTAACAGAATGTGTATGGGCGTGGAAAGGCCAACCATCATATTAAAATACTTGTACTTGTAGGCAGGTATAGAATAATCGAAAATCCTCATTATGAAACTATGTTTCAGGGAAAGGGGGGGGGGGGATATGAAACATGTTGTTCCGTACGCTGCAAAGTGTAGTTTTATAAATCTAACCACAAATCCCGTAAGCCAGTTGACGTTCCCTTTAATGCCATAGTTGAAGAAGTGGGTTGTGAAATATGACTGGCTACATAGTATGTCGTTTGAGACCGAATAGTTGGCCTACTGTGGAATATATGGAAGTTAGTGGGGTCCTAGTAGACTATGTATACGCAACAGGTTTCCAGCTGATCACAAAAAAGAACTTACCAAATTTTGTCCCCTGTTATTTCTTTCCGTTTCATTGGGTAACATGTAAGAGTCGTGCTTTCAGATTCCTCCACCCCCCTACTCCCCTTTTAGATTTTTTCCCCTTGTTCTCCATTATTTTATTTCGTTTGCTAGCCTTCGTCAAAATACCCGCTCGTCGTAGGTTCGCTAAAGGCATTTTTTTTTACATGGTACGCAGATTTGGCTTCCTGTAAAAATGGCGGAGCGTTGATCCTAGCTGCATCACGTGACTCCTGGCCAAGATGTAAATGGCAATCTTCTTGACCAAGTTCTGTCCCAAGAAATATTACTTGCCCAATTTGGCAACACCGTACGGTGGATGGGGCCGCGGTGAGGCAGTGGTCAGATTACTCTCCTCACACCTATGCTCCCGGATTTTCGCATGTGGGAATCTTGCTGGAAGATGCCGCTGGTCGGCGGGTATTCTCGGGGATCTCTCGTTTCCCCTCTCCTTGCATCCCGACGCTGCTCCATAATCATCTCGCGTCACCCTCATCGGCTTTCAAAACCT
This sequence comes from Dryococelus australis, assembly GCA_029891345.1. Lineage (NCBI taxonomy): Eukaryota > Metazoa > Arthropoda > Insecta > Phasmatodea > Phasmatidae > Dryococelus > Dryococelus australis. Next base: position 38,111,808 of record CM057004.1, read on the forward strand.
CGGTGTTGAGAGCCGCCCAGATCTCTCTTATCCACTACATACGGTGGCTGGAAGGCTTGTCAGACATCTTATTACCCAAACACAGCAATTTTATGTCTTGTGAGCGTTCTGCGTTTAAGGCCAGGCTTCACCATGCATGGGCGTATAGGGAATCAAAGGCTAAATCTGGACAAAGATCTCTGTCGTTTTTTGTGGTAGTATTTTCAACTAAAGATTTTTTGTTAGAGATTGAACTCATCCAGATTTGTAAACCTTCCAAATTTTAATTTTTTGATTTGAAATGTACGTTTTCGTTATTTATAAAATTGTGAAAAATGAGTAATTAAAAATTGCATTTAAATTTTAAAAAATGAGAATTTGAATGGTTTACAAATGTAGATGCGTTCATTCTTAAACAAAAAAAAAAACGCTTTAGTAGAAAATACTATCACGGGAAACGACAGAGAGATCTTTTTCTGAATTCGGCCTTTGATTCCCTATACGCCCCCATGCATGGTGAAGCCTGGCCTTAAGCCTAGTTCTAGTGTTATACTACATTCACTGTTACTTCAAGTTTTTCTGAAGCCCTGCTAAAGTTCTACTTCAAGGATGTTAGTTAATTCTAGAAAATTACACCAAAAGACAACGCACCGAATTCGTGCGTACTCATCTGTAATGATATTTGGCACGAGAACTCGCTTGTGATACGTGGCATACTAAGGAAATAACTACACACGTCATACATTTGGGGGAGGGGGTGGGGGTTTTTTTCAAAGGTTTGATTAAAAAAAGTGTGAAGATACTGCGAATAGACTATAATGTTGATTTTCATATCATCTTGTTTTTTTTTTTACTTACATCTCAGTTTTAACCCGGGACTAGCGTGGTGGAAGCTGTGACACATAAGCATGCTTCGGGAAAGTCTGTATGAAGCCAGCCGGGTACATAAAGCCAATTCTTGCGACTGAAGTGTTAACTACGGCGTTTGTGTAGTGAGGATCGCGTGCGAGAGCTCTTGTCTTGAGGTGAGGTGCTCCTGGGATTACAATGCAGACTGCGAAGGACGTAAAAGTACGAAGAATGAACACGAAGGATTGTGATGATTTTTGCTATGACGTACAGTCTGTCATTTTACATGGGAAATATCTACACTTGCCTGTTATTCTGGTAAGTGGTGTAAGTAAATTGGGCAAATACGGTTCAGGTTTTCCTTTTCGTCAGAATAAAACCTACCACCATTTGCGAGCCTGGTACGCCCAAAGTTTGAGGAAACCTCGTTTGGTAGCATAATTCCAGACGGCGCTTCATGTTTTCTGCAGTCACTATTTCCGCAACGTTGATGCATTATGTAGCTTATTGTACTCTGTTCACAGAACATACTTAGAGTAATACAAACGTGAGCCACAGACTTTGCAAGTAGATATTTTCTTCGGAATACTTAGGTTAATTAAACTAGAACAATGGCTTTTTCAAACCATTATCATGTTCCTAACTTTGTACCACTTTCAGTACGTCGCGGCTAACGCATCTGCAATATAATTTTTTCATCACTTCCTATATTTGAACTTTTTTGTCCGCCTGAAATTGTTTCTATAGGTCATTGACGGTAAAATGAGCACTTCTGAAAGCCCTACTAAACATCTACTTGTATGCATGCTGTGTATTCTTTCGCCTTATGTAAAATTTTAACATTCGCACCAGCCTCATCACTTAATGCATGCGCCGGTCAAGTGAAGATTTGAAATTATTAGAAAAGTATATATTTTTCAAATTTGCTCATTTTAACACCTCGATACATTAAAGAAACATAAACGAAAGAAATAATATTAAAAGTTATCACGAATGATTACGTAACACTTTTTATTGGACGTTAAGATATGGAATTACTTCGCATTCATCGTTACCAACTTACTGGGCGCATGCCAGTCAGTGCGCCCGTTAAAATGTGCGTAGGCAGGAGCAGTGACTTTTTTCCAAGGTTGATTTCAAAAGTGCTCAGTTTATCGTGAACAGTCTGTACCCAAACCAGAGTAGGAAATGAAGGAAGTCGAACCAGCGATGCAGTGGCGGAGATGGAAGATGTTCACTCCTGCTTCTATTGGGCGCTCACTTACCAGGTCATCGACACGGATTGTGACGTCCCCATCCATTGCGTTCACTTAACCTCGGAAGAAGTTTAATATCTGATGACACGCTGCGTAAAACGAGTCACACTTCTTCAAAAGCTCGGGTCTAGTCTGCCCCTAGTACGCCGATCTTGCGAAGCGTTAACACACTTTTTTTTTTTTTGGCTGGCACGTTGCCAAAGGCCCGAAAGGTTACTTGCCGCACGGTCTCTGGAGATTCGTAAGTCAACAAGCCCAGCACACAGGACATTTCGCCAACAAGGAGGTATAGGCTGTAAAGTGAGCACTTTTGAAACCAACCTTAGAATAAAATCACTGCTCCTGCCATCATATATTTTCACAAGCGCGCTGAGGGACAGGGGCCCAGTTAAGCTGGTAACGATGGATGGAAAGTAGTTTCATATCCTAACGGCGAATAAAAAGTTTTAGGTAAACATTTGTAATAACTTCAGTTATTTATTTAGCTTTCTGTTTTTTAATGCATCAAAGTGTAAAAATGACAACATTTGTAAGTTTATTACCTCTTCGTATAATTTCACAGTTTCATTTGCCCGACGTATGAATAAAGTGATAAGACCCTTGGCAATGTTAATTTTATATAAGGTGGAAGAATACACATCGTACGTACAAGTAGATCTTAAGCAAGGCCTTCAAAAGTGGCAATTTTACCGTGAATGGCCTATAATCACTTTCTTGTATAGGCAGTCAATGGTAAACTGAGCACCTTTGAAAGTCCTGCTTAATATCTACTTCTCTGCACATTGTGTATTCTGCCGACTTATGTAAAATTAACATTGCAATGGGCCTCATCACTTTATGCATGCATCGGTAAAGTGAAACTGTAGAATTATTAAAGAAATAAATATTTTACAAATCTGCTCATTTTTACACTTAGATGCATAAAGAAAAGTAAAGAAATAATATAAGTTATCACAAGTGGTTACCTTACACGTTTAATTCGACGTTAAGATATGGCACTACTTTCCCTCCATTGTTACCGACTATACTGGACGCATGTCGCTCAGTGCACCCGTTAAAATATATGCCCGTAGGAATAGCGATTTTTTTTCTAAGGTCGACTTCAAAATTTCTCACTTGATCGTGGACAGCCTTTACTCGAACTTTTGTCGTATGAATTAGCTCTTGGCTGTGCAAGAACTTAGTGTGATATAGTTTGGGGCTCTTTTTTTTTTTTTCTTCACTTGAAGGAATAAATAAATATAGAAAGAATAACGTGTTTCTGTCGCCACATGAAATTTTTACTGTACTTACAAACCGGTCCGTGCATGACTTTACTTGCAGAAGACGGCCATCGCTGCAGGAACTAATTACCGTCGCAGAAGTCCTTGAAGATTTCTGTTGCCGGCCATCAGTTAGCTTCCTTTGAGTCCATCGCCCTCGTGAATAAAACCGTAACTCACCGGCAGTCATAACTTGGCGACGCGTTTTTTTTGGTCGTTTATCACAAACGTGCGCATGACGCGCCCACACGAAACACACGCGCGCGCTCTCCCACGCACACACGCACGCACCGCGCACGCGCTCACACGCGCGCGCACGCACACACACACACAACATTGTCATGGCTTCTCGAGTCGTAACTCACTCTGCCGACGCGCGCTTAGTTTTACACATTGTCACCTACGCAAAGCCTGTTCGCGATACAGTAAGCACTTTTTAAATCAACCTTTAAAAAAAAAGGTCACTGCCTCTACCTGCATATATTTTAACGGGCGCCCTGAGTGACATGCGCCCAGTAAAGGTGGGAACGAAGGATGGAAAGTAGTTCCATATCTTAAGGGGAATGGTGCACGAATACCGTATATTTACATAATTTTCGCCACAACTAGTTTCACAGAGGATATCTCGAAATGTTTGGCTCGAAAAGACGTAAATAAAATTTTTTTAAAAGCCTTCTTACGTTATTACGAATTCACAGCGTTCATTACTCTCGGAGCACTGATTGAAGGTAAAAAGAAAAATTATTTCTTTTCTTCCATCAGTGCTCTGATAATAATGAAGGCAGTGAATATATAACAACGTAAACAGACGTTGGAAATTATTATTTACGTCTTGTCGAGCCAAAAATTTCGAAAACTCATTGGGAAATTACATATCGAAAATCGAATAAATATACTGCTTTCATGCACCATTCCCCTTAAGAGTAGAATGGACCCCCACGTCCAAGGTCAAGGAAGCGAGTGAGCCATACGGGCGACAGTATCACACACGTCTAGTGCCTCATCGCTTCTACACGCAAGGTGTGCATTGTTTCCGCCGTAACGCTGCGCTGTGCAAATGAGATCTGTAACATGGATGTTTTATTACACGCGGTGAAAGACGACATATTAAACTACGCACATGTGTTTGCACTTTTCTCTTGCCGCTTAAGGAAACTGCGTAGGCAAGCTTTATAAATGCGATATTTTACCATTTCCGCGATTTTTTTTCTCCAAGAATATACATATATGACAAAAGTAAAGAAAATAGGGGCATATATAATTGTTTTATATCTTTTCTGACATAGTCGTTTTTGCAGAACATTTATTTACCGAGACACACACACACACAAACCAACACACACACACACACGGGGTTAGGGAAACCTTCACGTACAGTCTTTTGAGGCACCCTTGTATTAAGGGTAACATTGTATCGCACATTTCCATATAAAACGTATGATCTATAGTCCACACTTTGATATCTAGTTCAGGCTTAACAATGTTATTTATAATAAACATGGTAATGGTCAGAAATTATTTGTGAAGTCATTTGAAATTTAATTGGTTAGGTGGTACTACAAAATTTCTCTGAATGTACAGAGTTATCCCAAATGATCGTATTTAATTTCATATTTTTAATGCAGTTCAGTGAGTGAAAAGATTTGAGCGGCTCTTAACAGCAAGGTCTTGAGAGCCAGTGAGGTTGATTGAGGTGGGTATGGGGCAGCGCCGGAATGAAAGGGCGGGGGGGAAAACGGGATACCCCTGAGAAAACCCGCCGACCAGCGGCATCGTCCGGTACGATTTCCACATGCGAAAATTCGGGCGTGACCCGGGCAATGATTGATCCCTGTTCGCCTTGGTAGGAGGCGAGAAGACTAACCGCTCAGTCACCACGGCCCCTTAAGGGGGAAGTATTCTTGCTACCTTGGACTTACTTATTTTCCTTATTAACTTAATTTTCGGAGTCAATATTTAAAAACCAAGCTAGTCATGACATAGGGAACATTTTAACAGTTATTTCTAAATCCCACTTATTTTTCTTACATGATTAGTGTCACATCTGTAACCGTGATCAATCGTTATCTAATAATTTAATAATAATAATGTCCGTCCCACATGGGAAAATACTGCTGGTATATTTGAAACCCTGCTAATTAAAAAAAAAAAAAAACTCGTTAAGTAGTTGTCCATGACATGTCTAGCTTTGATTTTTTATTTCTGGTCATTCATTTTCATTACGAAGATTTGTAAGAAAATTCGAAGATGGAGTGGAAACTACCCCCTTGCAGTTTGGTTGCAGTGGAAATATCCCCGAGCGTTGATGTTCGCGTCGTGGTTACCATTAGTTCGCGATTCATGGAGCACTTTAGGAAGTCCCGCAGAGATTGCACTTCCTACCGATTGGATCCCCTTCCGCCGGTTCTGATGACTTTCGTTCATGGATAGGTCTGTCAAGTGATTCCTTTGTTCGTATTTGTGAAAATGCCATTTTTTTTTTTTTTTATGTTTTGAAGAGATTTTATAGTTTTGTGACAACACTAAAAATATTATAAAAATGCCAAATCGCTTTAAAAATTACTTTGTTACCTTTTGTAAAGCACAGTTATGAGCATTTTAACCTTGAACCTCCAGATTCAGAATGTTACGCCAATACAACGTCTCATACCAGCTAAGTCATAGGAACACCACGAAGAAATGTCTGTGAAGTTTGGCATTTTGTTCGCCTACTATTAGGGTTTAACTTCTGGTTGTCGTTAATTTAAATATTATTGTAAAACTTAACATTACGGGCGAACAACAAAAACACTTTTCATGGAACTACATTTTTTTTTTTTACATGCTGCCAACTTTAAAGTGAGCACTTTTGACGCCATAGTTACTTTTATCTGCGAATGCTAGCCGGAAACGCACAGAGGAAAACTTGCTATGATGGGTGTCGGGTGATTGGCTGTTGCAATCATAAAAGGCTTTTTTTGCAAGGCGTAGGTTCTATACCAATGCACAGTCGACTTTTTTTTTGTACTTTCTTCTTGGAAGGAGATACAATAAGCATTCTCATTCGTATATTACATCGCCAAAAATAAAATATAAAGTAAATGGCCATGACCTTGGGCGTAAGCAGTAACAACTTGAGCGGCGGACAAAAATACCATAGCTCCACTGCACAACGGCGCGATGTCTTGTACTTCTTGTCTAATTACATACTGCGTTGGAACTTCAAACAATTTGCTGTTGGAGATCTTGCAGCGTGCTACAGAATTGGAACTGAATTAAAAAAAAAATAAAGATTTTACGAATTAACAAAAATATTTTTGTGTAGGCCCTACACTTACCGTGTTCAAATTCATCAGCGTGGCATTTGTATCTGCCCAGAAAGATGTCTACCGTTCTGTACAAAAATACAATAAGCTGCTGGTTTTTCTTCGGGACATCAGTCAAGGTTTGTGCCAGAAGAATTTTTTTTTTTTTTTTAATTGAACTTATGAGTGTGGTCACTTGTCTCCAGCGATATTAGGGTAAAGACCATTTTGACGTGATTTGAAAGGGCTGTGTTAATTGAATTAAAATTTACCAGTGTTATTTCTATGGCTTTTCAGGCCACGTACTGCAGATATGTATTGATTATCACTACGAGAACACAAAATGTAGTTGTAAGAATATCCTACGCCCAGAGACAAATATCTGTTGTGAAATGAAAAAGAATTTTCCTCGCATTGTTAGTAATTTTTTTGACAGCTTGTTAAATAAAAGCTAAATTACAAAACGAAAGCCTGTGTATGCTAACGCGTATCAGGTTTACCTTGTAACTGGCTGAAAAAAATAAACCACCGTATTCACGTTGCGTCTTTCACACTAACGCGATCCGAGCTATTTCGCTGTCTCTACGAGACCAAAAAAAAATATTTTATTACCATGGTTACAACAAACCTGATTTTCAGGCTTAAACCTCTTACCCTTTTTATTTTTTATTCTTATAATCATGACTTTGCCGCTGCCCTGCCAAAGACTTAAGATTTATTCGTACTCAAAAGAAATGAAACGAAAAAAATCTTAAGGTGGTTGCCACTTAATTCAGCTCTCTTCAAAACCCTGATTAGAATATATTTTTCCGCCTATCTTGTGTCCTTCCACTACATGTAAAAGTATCATCGCAATGCACCCAATCACATTATTCATGCGCCTATCAAACGGAACTGTAAAATTGTTAGAAATGTAAAAGTAGCATCGCAATGCACCCAATCACATTATTCATGCGCCTATCAAAAGTAACTGTAAAATTGTCAGAAATGTAAAAGTAGCATCGCAATGCACCCAATCACATTATTCATGCGCCTATCAAACGTAACTGTAAAATTGTTAGAAATGTAAAACGTAAATCTGCTGCCAAGTCAATTCTTGATACTTCTGATACGTTAAGACATGGATCTACTTATTTTTTTACATGCTGCCAACTTTAAAGGACACATGCCAGTTAAAATATGCGCGGTTAGGCGCTGGGAATTTTTTTAAAAGGTTGGTTTTAAAAGTGTTTAGTCCCGAACCATAAATTAACTAACACATGACTTAGTAGGTAACGAGTGTGTCGCACCAAAAATTGTCCTTACTGAAAAAAAAAAATCCGAGGAGGAGGAAATGTTGCATCCCTTATAGACGCCGTTTAATTATGTTAAAAGTAATCTCCGTGGCAGAGGTCGCCAAGGCCAGCCTTAGACGATACATGGTTTCTGCAATTTTGGATTTGACAAAACTCATATACTTATTTCTGTATAGTCCAGGAATATTAGGGGTTTCACCTCGGAATGAGAGATAGTCAGCTATAAACTTGTATAAACCTTTATTTTGACACCCTAAAACTTGTCTCAAAACCTACCTATCGTAGGGTGTCCGCGACCACAGATATTTCAAGGTCAAAGGTCAAAAAATCGATTTTTTACACATTTATTGCAAATATCTCGTTTCCTATGGGTTTTATGCTATTTGTATTTATTATAAATATTGTAGAGGATTAAATTCTCTACAACTTTTGTTTAAACATTTTTTTTATATCTTGAACCATTTTCGAGATAGAGGGCAGAGCGCGCGCAGTGTTTAACTATTTAGAGTATCATTCGAGGTCAATCTGTAGTCCCGATTAAAAACACGCCGTATAAAGTTTATAAATTATTGATAAATATATAATTCTAAATAATTTGCATTTTTTATTAACTATTACGTTATAATTAATAATGTTTTTCAATAATTCAGTATCTATTCATTTAATAATACTTACCTACTCGTGTACTTATAAAGTTACTAAGGGAAATACTTTAATTATTTTTAATTCTAATCTTATTTATACTAATTACTTCCTAACTAAATAAAAAGAAAAGAATTAAATTTTTAATTAATGTTTTTATTGAAAAATACAATTTCATACATTTATGAACGTTGAAATTAAAAAAATTGAATAATAATAAGAACTACAAGTTCTAATTTCAATTTTCTTCTTCTTCATCATCGTCTTCCAGTCGCTGTAAAATTTCAAATTCCTCCGTGTTCTCTTCTTCAACGACATTTGTCTCCAGTTCTTCCAGGATTTCGGGGTCAAAAGTACCGTCTTCATTGATATCACTCTGATATGGTGAAGCATTAAGACAAGCTTGCCCATTACAATGGCCGCAAGCTAAAGAGCACTGCAACCCTGCTTTCCTGCATCCACATCGCGAACCACAACCATTCTTGCAGTTGCAGAATATTGTGTTAAGCAATTCCTCCGGAGCTGGTGGATTCATTGTCATAACAGGTTCCAGGAATTTTACTGGGAGGCGGATAAGATTTAGTTTCAACAACGGATGATCGAATGTCTTCTCTAATAATAGCTGCTGCAGCTTCTACAGTTCTTAGTCTTTCTGCTTGAGGATTTAAGTTTTTATTATCGTACCAAGCTGTTGATAAAATATTAGCGTGTGAATCACGAAAAGAAATGATCGTAAAAGCTCCTACTTTTTTCGTAATTATTATATTGGTTAAGTACTTTTGTTGTAGCCTTGAAATAATAGTTTTATCATCTGGTACATACCCTGTCAAGACATCTTTAAGCTCTTTTAGTGTAAATTGTGAATCGTTATTATTTTCTATGTAATTGAAAATCTCTATCATAGCTTCTGAAACTTGATTATCTTGACGAAATTTCGGATGAGACGATGGTACTTTAATTGTGAAGAAATTCGTATAACAAACAGCATGGTATTTAGCTTCAGCAGCAACTAAATCATATTGAAAAAATATACGATTTTTCACCAATTCTCCGAAAGTATCACCACGTTCTTCTGCTTTTTTCATAACATTGTCTTTAAACTCAAGAGTACTCACTGCACTTATCTTGCGTCTATATTTTTCTTTTTTTATTTGTCTCTGCGGCCTCGTCAGCTATTTCACCACAAAATAAACACTGCTTCTTGAAATAGAACACTTCACTTAGTCTTTTATGCGGTACAGTTGGAGAAGCTGTAGTTTCATCTTGTTCTAGTCGCCGTTTTGCTGCTAATATACAATTTTTGCTAATGTAAACAGTTCGGCACTTTTCATGCACTTGTACAGAGGTTACGGTTTTTAAATAATCAATAAGACCGTCGTTTCGTTCGATACTTACAGTTCTCAGAGTTTTTATACCACGCACTAGATTCACTAATGATTCACCTTCCGAATCTGACTTTTTACATATAAAACACAAATTATCCATCACTCTTAAAATTGTACGTCCGTAGTTACCAAGATACGATTCAAAACTAACGAATAACAGTGGTTCCTTGAAAAAGAAACCGGTCGTGAGTAAGCAATTGAACATCTGTCCTTTCTGGCTATAAATAGAAAGGTTCGTACTATACAATAGAGGTCCGTTGTCCCAGGTATAATTTTTAACGTTTTAAAAGAATCTATAAGTTTACGGATTTCAATATAGATGTACTTAATTATTTTCTACTTAAAATGTAATTAAAGTATTTCCCTTAACTTTATAAGTACACGAGTAGGTAAGTATTATTAAATGAATAGATACTGAATTATTGAAAAAACATTATTAATTATAACGTAATAGTTAATAAAAAATGCAAATTATTTAGAATGATATATTTATCAATAATTTATAAACTTTATACGGCGTGTTTTTAATCGGGACTACAGGTTGACCTCGAATGATACTCTAAATAGTTAAACACTGCGCGCGCTCTGCCCTCTATCTCGAAAATGGTTCAAGATATAAAAAAAAATGTTTAAACAAAAGTTGTAGAGAATTTAATCCTCTACAATATTTATAATAAATACAAATGGCATAAAACCCATAGGAAACGAGATATTTGCAATAAATGTGTAAAAAATCGATTCTTTGACCTTTGAGCTTGAGATATCTGTGGTCGCGGACACCTACGATAGGTAGGTTTTGAGACAAGTTTTAGGATGGTGTCAAAATAAAGGTTTATACAAGTTTATAGCTGACTGTCTCTCATTCCGAGATTCTTGCCCTCATTTGACTAATATTCCTGGACTAGTAGCAGAGAAAAGATTGAACACGTCACTTCTTCTTTGCCACACGTTATGTCAGCCTCACTCAGTTTCTCAATCACTGTACCAATATTTTGCACATGCTCTTCGAACGTAGATGAGGGTGATCAATATGTCGTCGACATATGCCGAAAAATAATTAAACCTTAACTTTCTATCAAAAAAACAAACAAAAAAATAATTATGCTGTAAAATTACAGAAAATAATTATGCAAACACATAAATTAACCAATAAATTGAAATTAACATATTCAGATTATAACCTCTTACCTCAGAGTACATATCCACATGTCATAGAATAACACAAATAATAATACAAATATAAACAAAATTTGGAATGGTGGTTTACAATAAAAATAATAATACGTGTGTGTAATTAAAATATTCATAAATCTAGGAGGGGTTTTAAATAATAATTATTGCTCAAGACAGTATGTAAATAGACGTGTGATAGTGTTCAAAACACATATGCAAATAATTATAACTGTCAACATAAATTCGTGTACAACCTGAAATCCTTATACTGTGAAGTTTATTTCGCATTATTGTATTTAGATAAATGGATGCTAGAAGTATACAAATTCAAACAAAATAAGTTACATGCAGCAATAATGCATTAAGTAAGCAGTTGAAAAAACTTTTTAAGCCCACTGGGGTTTGGACACTAAACAAAAAAGGCCCGAAATGCAACTCCGCTTTAGCCCACACAGTTGTACGAACTGCAAATGCAACTCCGCTTTAGCCCACACAGTTGTACGAACTGCAGTAGATGCTGATTGGGAAGTAATGAAGTATTGTTACATAGACATCTGAGGGGCGCATCTGTGTTCTCGAGGGATGGAGGTCTCGATAAAAATAACTTGAATATCGAGAGTCTTCAATCTGAAAAGTATGAACACGTATACACTGACATTTTTATACCGTCTACAAAGATGACGTGCTTACGTGAAGCATCGTAATATGCCTGATAAAAAACATTTTTGTAAAATATTTTTTTTTCGAATACGTCCTTCGGGCTGCATTTCATCTCTTCGACGTGCCGCATGCTTGATAGGGTCGTGCACTTCTGTCCAAGCATTTGGCATTTTTATGGGAAGAAAAGTTGGTTCTTTCAGCATATCTAGGTACCCTACAGCCTCGTGGTGACCTAACGTGTATTATGCGACAGTCTCTCCGGAGTTGTCTAGGCGCAAGACCCCTACAACCAGTACGGTGTGAGACACTTTGCTAGTGCCAGTGTTTCTTCTTTGCTCTTGCAGAAGAATATACCATTGTATGGGCACACAGTCCAAAATATAATTGAATTTCGCCACACCAAGCATTGATAGCGTCGCTTTATGGCAAAGAGGATGAAAGATTGGGAAAGGGGGGGGGGGGGGGAAGAATAAACTCGTTTTTCTACGAGTCTAATAAACGTGCGTCCAATGCGCTGATCTACGAAAAGAACACACAGACGATGACTGTTGAGTGCTTTCAAAAACCTCTCGCATGTTAGAAACACCATTTTTTAGAACTCCAAAATGACTAAGAACGGCTTTTTCAAAGGGCTGTATCCCAAAATATACGCGTCAGATACATACAAAACTACTAAAGGATCCTACACTGATCCTTCCTACAGACTTCCCACCGATAAAATAACAGGGTCGCCGCTGGAAGTCCTATAGGTATAGGTCGTTCACGGTAAAGCGAGTACTTTTTGAAACTGTTTCATTAGACATAACCAATAAATGCATTTCATTGTGGCATGTGAGTAATAAACACATCGGACCAAAAGTCCGATGTGTTTATTACTCACATGGCAGGGTTTACATTATAACAGGTGGTGGAAGGATATAAATTAGTTGAAAAAAAAGTAACTAGTGCTTCAAAAGTGCTCACTTTACCGTGAACGGCATACACACGCAGAGTGAGTGAGTGAAGAGATTGGGCGGCTCTTAACAGTGAGGCCTTGAGAGCCGATGAAGGTGATTGAAGCGAATATGGAGCGGCGCCGGAATGAAGCGGCGGGGGAAACGGGAGATCTCCGAGAAAACCCTCCGACGAGCGGCATTCTCTCTCTCTCTCTCTCTCTCTCTCTCTCTCTCTCTCTCTCTCTCTCTCACAATTGTGGTCTTTGTCGCCAGTCTAAACTGTTGTTTCGGTTAACCTAAATTCTTGCTTGCTATGTAGTCCATATGTTTTAATGCGTAGTGTTTAGTTATGTCTGCAGCCCAAAAATTTCGTTTGAGGTTTAATCGTTTTTGCTGTGTTTCCACGACTTGCACGTTGGGAGTGTATTTTGAATCTTTTAATAGCGATCGTCTTTGTTTTTAAATCTATGGAGCTTTGGACTGCCTCCACCATGTTACAAATTTAATGTAAAGTTTTACTGCAGTTTTTTTAAATCGTATTTTATTTAAAGGAGTCTTTACGGCGCCCCTCCGGCTGCCCTTCTTTATTCTAATTGCTCAGTTTTTCTCTAGTCATTAAAGTAAATTATCAGTATTTGAATATGTTTAAATATCATCTGTTACTGTGATTTAATTATGTAATGTACATTTAACGTCAACTATACAGGAGCAATTTAATAATCTTGTTTGTGATGACTATGTGATGATTTTAACTTGTAGCTCTCATGTTTGGAGCTTTAAATATTTTCACGAAGTATTTTGTGAACCAAAAGGTGCTGCTTTCAATGTAACTATGTTGAACAATATACCAATTTTGAAACTTTGTTCGTCGCCCACATTATTTGTGCTATGGCACAGCGTGAACTGAATTTTACCACACTCAGCACATAGTAATGACACCCGACTTTTATAGTTTTCGACCACGCTGAGTGCTTACTTTCAAAAAGGCGGTAATTTAATTTCTAGGGTGCTAGGCCATATCTCGGGAACCATTCAACCGATTTAAACCATTTTTTTTAAATGCTGACAGTGCATAATGTAGTCATTTTGGAAGATAGCACTACATAAAAAAATAGTATTTATGTTATATCTCGAAAACTAACCTATTATTGCCTAATTTGTAATACTATGGTAGACCATGTAACATATGCAATGTAAATTGATTATACATTTTTCGAAATGGCGGCTATATAAATATTTTAGTTTTATTTGGTACATCTACCATATCGTTCAGCCAATTTCGACAAGGCGTATGCCGAAAGTATCTATTACAAGCATCCTATATGCCAATAAATTGCCTATTTTGTTCACCATTTTGTAAGAGCACCACGCAATTTGAAATGTAATGCAATATCTCGAAAACAAATGACCGATTCTTGCCAAATTTGTTAAACCCACCAGGTGATATATTTTGGTATGTTTTAACTAGGCCATGTCCATATTTTCAAAATGGCAGCCATGTTTCTATTTTAGCTTCGTATGCCATATCGTCTAAACCATGTAATCAATTACAACTTTATATGCTGGGAACATAGTATTACAAGTATTAAATGTGTATACACAGGACCTCTTTTGTCAGCCGTTTTGTAAGATAACGATACATGAATAAATAATGCTATGTCATATCTCGGGGAACAATCAATCGGTTCCTACCAAGTTTGACGAAGAATTTGTTCTGTGGAAGGCTATATCAATGTATACGTTTTAAGTGTTCCAGGCACTTATTTTCAGAAAGGCGGTTATATAAACAATTAAGATTGGTATACTGTATCTACGAAACTGTGTTATAGATTATGACTTAACTTTAAGTACTGGCATTGTATATATAACAATCATTGAATGCGTCAACACACAACCTTTTGACGTGAATATGTCTTTAAATAAATTTGCAACCACAGTGGGAAGCAGTCCAGAAAATCTGATAACAAATTCGAGGAATACAGTTTGGCATTGCAGCTCCGAATATTTGTCTACATTCTAAATTTAATTACACCACTCGATTGCCAAAGGATCAAAGAATATATTACGTTGAGTGAGGACTGCGAAGCATCGTGCGTGACGTTGAGTTCGTTACGCCGCGTCTCGTAACTTCCGCGTAGTATAACTTTTGACTAGAAGACGCTACGACGCTCGTTTAAGTTTCAGTCGACAGCTCTCGTCGAGATCAATCGATTGCGTGTATAAAACATTTGTGTGGCGTGGTTATGGTGAAATTGTATGAGTTTAATGTAAAATATTAATAAAACTTAACACAGTGTTGGCCTATGCTCGTCAAAAAGCCAAGTCGAAATACAGAACTCCTATACGGTTGGAAAGAGCATCTCAAAAGAAATCCAGTGATACCCATAAAACCCCATATGATAGAGTGAAGCGGTGCCGGGGACGTAAAATAAACATCAAGGCGTCTGAGCGCGTCAACGTAGACGTATTCACGCAAAACAAACCGCCGTGACCCCAACACAGCCAAACCCAATATTTTTTTAGGAAGGTTGATTTGAAGAGCTCATTTACCGCGGAACAGTGGCAGTGTGACAGACATAAATTACCTTCTATATTATTGTTATTATTATTATTATTGTCAGTAAATGAAACTAATTTCCATAATTCACTTCTACATTACCGCATGTGCCATACAGCGTTTGAGTTGAAATGCATGCGGTTGTAATTTATTTTAGAAGTGTTGAAATAAATGCGAACAACTTCATGTAGGAGCTGTGAGAATAGATGGATGTTTAATTTATCTTGCGGGGTGTTTGTTTCCAGGTAGAGGTGGAGACTGTTGAGTGGCAAGCGGCCCGGACGCAGATGCTGTGAAAAGTCGCGTCCCGCAGGTGTTGCTGTTCGCGTCGTCTTGTGACAGCGGGTCGTCGGCTGCCTTCCCCGCTCCTTTCTATCGTGCCCGCGCGGTAGCCGTCTTCAGGAATGCGACCGAAGGCCGGCGCCGCGTAGTTGCCCGCGTCGCCGGTAGATGGCAGCGAGCGCCGAGGCCCCAGCCTGCTGGTGATTGGCCCGTACAGCTTCTTGGCGGCAACGTGCGCGGCGCTTTGTTCCTGCACATCCGGCAGCCATGTTGGTGAGGTTCGCGGCCGCCATCTTGTGGCTGCTCTGCTGTTTGCCCGACCCGGCGGACGTGAGAAGTAAATTCAGGTGGGTTCATAGCCCTTATCGATAACGCCGGTAGTTTGGTAAACACGTGTGACCTAGATGTCTGAGCAAATTTTGTGAGGGCGCTCCTCTTTTTTTTTTTTTTTTTTTGTAATCTTTCTATCGCCCTTTCCACCAAAGCAAACGATGTTTTTCTCGGTCTTGCCAATGCGAACACAAGGAGCACTATCGTCTGTTTTACGAACATGAGGGCATTTTTTTCCCGACAATTCCGACCGTAGTCTTGTATACAGTTATTTCAATGGCAAGATAATATTTTCTGTTGACATTCGAGGCAAGGAAGGGGGGGGGGGGGGGGGGGGGGGTTGGCTGAGCGGTCAGTCAGCTCTCTCCACCAGGTTCGATCACCCGGCTGTGTCACTCCCGGATGTTGCAAGTGAGAAACGTGTCGGACGACGCCGCTGGTCGGCGGGTTTTTCCCGGGCAGCTCACGTTTCCCCTGCCCCTGTGCTGCTCCATTCTCACCTTATTTCACCCTCATCGGCTCCCAAGACCTCGTTAAGAGTTGCCCGAATCTCTCAACTCAACATTCTGGGCAAGTTGACAGTCAGCTGAGTGCGTTTATGTAAAACGAGGAGGTGGGGGAGGGACACAGCTGTATCAATGAAATCAGCTTTAATCAGTACTGCCTTCAGAACTGTCAAGGGAAGTTTTCGTTCCTGAGACAGACTGTAACTGGCGGCTTAGAAGTACCACTAGCCCTTGTACACCGTAAAAAATTATGGGGTGCAAAAAATTCTCAAAAGGGTGCTTACTGCTCAGGAGGCACTACATGTAAAGACACCCGCCCTCGTAAAGATTTCTTTTGTAGCATTATTAATGTGGCAGGCTCACGAAAGTTTATGGCAAAAGGAAATTGGGAATGTCATGGTTATAAGGTGAAAGTAGTTTTATAGGCTCCTCTCTACATTTAGGGAGCAGTTGTACTCATTTGAATCCCACTGCGCACTTCAGTGCTTAGTGATATCTGAGAATTGTCTATCTTGCCGCGGGCGAATGAACGGTATGTTGATTTCATTTAAAGACTTGTTCGGGAAGAAAATCGTAGTTGTTTTTTCAAGTGAAAACAGTGCCTGTGTTTGAATGGCTCATCCTCGAGCACGTGCTGGTCACGCGAATAAACATTTTTTCCTATGATGTCCATGAGGCTTCAGCTGTGATGCTAAGGGAAGGCCAAGAGTGGCGAATGCTTCCGTGCGATTGAAGACATGGCGGGACTACTCGCGCTGATGAATGTTTCCCGTGTACTAAAAATAGGACGAACTAAATAGTGGGCTGTGTCTCGTCCGAAAAGTGAACCCAGGATCGAAATTATTATTGGCCTGTATAGCTATGCATAGCCTATATGCGATACTGAGTGAGCGAGCGAGCGAAGAGATTTGAGCGGCTCCTAACAGCACGGTTTTGAGAGCCGATGAGAGTGAAGTGAGCTGAGTGTGGAGCAGCGCCAGAATGGAACGGCGGTGGAAACGGGAGATCCCCGAGATAATCTGCCGACCAGCGGCATCGTCCGGCACGATTCCCACTGTGAAAATCCGGGAGTGACCTGGTAGGGGATTGAACCCGGTTCGCCTTGGTGGGAGGCGAGCGTGCTAACCGCTCAGCCATCGTGGCCCCCTATATGCGATAAAAAATTCCATAAAGTAGTGTCATAATAAATGTAGACTCTTCGAATGGAGCTGTTGATCAGGCCACGGGTTCATAGCTATTTTTCACTGTTCTACTAACTAAGTGAAAATTGTCTTAAAGTAGCAACAAAGATTTTTATTATTTTGGTTACGAACTTAGAACGCAATACGAAAACAATGCCTTAAATAAAATTATTGTATAATAAGCTAATTGACATCGTTAGGCATGGGCGTAGAAGGGTCGTGGGGATCCGGTCCTCCACTGGGATTATAAGAACCTCCACTGAAATTAAGATCACTGCCATGAAACCCTGAATCTCATTTATACTCGAGTTCCTTGTTTACACTAACTTTTCTTTTCGTATGTGAAAATAGTTGAATTCAGTTCATATTTTTATTCACACTTCAATGTTGGACATATATTAAGATTAGCATCGGAAGACCGTGTAGGCTATGAGGAGTGTACTACTATGGAAATGATGCATGGAGTGTTATATATTTTTATTAATTTAAATATGTGTCTTTAATTAGATTTCGCAAGAGTGGCGTATATTTCATCTTGATATATGATAGTTCTGAAGTTAAAGGGTTAGTGTATAAATTTTAATTAATTACATTTTGACTACGACATTTTTAAAACAAGTGTTTAAACTGTAACTGGGCTTTAAGAACGCTTCTAAGAGTTGCCGAGTTGGTTCAGGGGCAATAAATTATGAATCATTTCGTAAGGCGTACTGTAGGTGTAATAAAGTTACCAGAAGTCTAATAATAATAATATTTGCGAATAAATAAAACTAAAATCTGTGTTCTAACAAAAAAAATATATAAATCACAAATAAAAGCTCGGCCACCAAGGTCTTGTTCACTTTATAATTGGCATGGGCATAGAAGCTGAGGAGACGAGGTAAAAAACACGTCCACTGAAAAATATGCTCTCTCCGCTCATCTCTTTTGGTTAACAGTGGAGTTGTTAATTGTCTTTATTTGCTTTGAACATAATTCATGCTGTAAGCTGTAGTGGCAACCACGGAAATAACTTTGTCGGGAATTTAATTGAATGTCTTAATAATGCCAGATTGAATAGGCTTTTATTGTGTAGTCCTTTAGGGTTGGACTCAAAATAGTCCGTCGCATCCGCCAGTCGTCCGGCGGTCACGTGATCTTCAACCAATCGCAGGGCAACTTTTTTTTTTCCTATCCGTCCATTCGTCAAATATTTGCCAAACGTTTACTTTCGACGGACGGACGGACAAGCCACTACCTTCTGACGACATTCCTTAGCCGTGAATACGTAAGTGGAAATAAAATGCAAGGCGGCGGATCTCTATTTATTTATCTATGGTGGCAAATACAGAAATTTTAAATGTAAAAAAAAAAAAAAAAATCAGTATACATTCTTATCACGCGAAAAAAATATTTCCTCAAAATATTTTTCTCTTAAAAATGTATTTCCTACCAAAATGTACCTCCAGCTAAAGAAAAATAGCGATGTTAAGTTGTCACACTGAAATTTCGACCGGAGGATTGACGTACGACGGAATGTTGTGAATCGCTTTCAACTAACGGACGAACACACGGACGGTAGACTGCGACGGACTATTGCGAGTCCAGCAATAGACTATGCAAAAAATAAGAAAACTTGTTTAGCTTCTTGAACTCCCTGAAGGCATAGAACTACTTTACTGGGAACATGGTGGCCTGAAGTCTGTAGCCATTTCAATGCAAATGCAGATGTTTTTCCTTTGCAGGGGAAGTGGGAGTTGTTTACCACGTTAGTACAGGTTGTCATTATTTGTGCATTGTTATGTGAATTGCGTGAAGACACTAAGGGTCATTAGCATAGTTGCACGTAGTTCAGTCGGAATGAAATTTTAACTAAATAACAACCTTTCAAGAATTTTTTTTTTTGCAAAACATTTAAGTTGGTATTTAGCTTGTCGTGCAAGGTTTTTCAAGAAGTCAGTATTTTAAGTGACATTGTTACTGACACTCTAATATAAATCAGCTGTGTATATGGAGCTAAAAGTCGAATTTAGTTGTACGATGAGGAATGTCAATAGCGACGACGCATATCGACAAACACTGTGCAGCTGATACAGTTTGCTATAGGCTGTTCACGGTAAAGTGAGCAATTTCGAGATCCTAGTTACTTTTTTCCTTTTAACCATTTTTTTATCCTTCACCACCTTTTTAAAATAAATATTACCATGCAATTACCAAACACAGTGTGAATATTCCACCGCACTCAGAAGTTAACGTCTCGGGCTAAAATAAAAAATATTTATTGACTAGTATTCCAATTGAGAGGGCTTTCTAAAGTGCTCACTTTACCGTGAGTAGCCTATAATGATAGTCAGCTGCTTTAGTAGGGAGCCTGATATCCCTCTCACCACGGTTTGGGCGAAAGCATGTATTTCGTATAAACCTTGTTATATTTGACGATTCGTCAGAAAATGTGTTGTTACGGATTTTTTATTTTGTGATGGGCTGCACCACTTCACTGCACGCCGTTGAATAAACATTGGGTGGTTGTAGCCACTGGTAACCAAATACAAATATAATGGTCTTAGCATTTTGAAAACGAGTCTAGATAATGGTAGGCTGTATGCGACTTTACGAAGTTTATTGCATTTTGCAAAATCATATTTACTCGCGGGAGTTGAGGCTGGCATTGCTGAGTAGTTGCTCCCATCCACTTGAGATTGCGATAATATTGGGTATTAAACATTGAAATTGTAATGTTCATTGATTTCCGACCAGTAAGATGCTACCAAATTGGGTTTCCTGGTGTAGGAACTAAAAGTTAGTTTGTAATGTCAGGAGTAAATGTCGGTGTGACAGATATAAATCCGCCATTTTGTAATGATGGTAATTAGGGGTTATTTGCCCAATACATTTTGTGATGGCCTTTTGTATTTTCCTAACTACGTGGCCAGTTAGAGGCATCTACATAACCCGTGTATAATTTTACAAGTATTAGCTTAATAACGGCGAATTTATTGTACCGAAAATTTCTGGTTGCGTTTTACTCTATATTTGGCAAGCTGGGTTTTTATGTAACCTTTTAATAGATTTGTTACTGAAGGGAGAGGAAATAACGTTAGCGTTTTGACATGTATGTACAATTGACACCAATGAGAGTTTGTCCACATGTAAGATTAATGGTAAATGGAAAGAGCTGAAAGAAATATAACCAAAATAAAAGAATATTACCACGCTTCCTTGTTTCTGTTACGAATAGTTTATCACCATCAGCTTACCCTTACACTACACAGGAAAAATGGTTAATGCATGGCTTTTGCCATTTTAGTGTTCTGTTGGTTTTCCTAGGTTTTTATGCAAATCCTGCCTTGCCACGCAGGCAGGATTATAAAATTACATCCTTACTACTATACAAATGCGAAAGTGTGTGTTTGTTTGTCCTTCTTTCACATCAAAATGGAGCAACGGATCGATGTGATTTTTGGCACAGATATAGTTGGATTTCGAGAGAGTGACATAGGCTACTTTTTACCCCAGGAAAATATCTCAAACGGTTCCAAAAAAAAAATGATGATGAGGGATGTATAAAGGTACTGGATTAAACTTTTCTTAGGATTACTGCATTAAAAGCATTGTTAAAAATTTACCCTTTCTTTTTTGTTGTGGGCTGTCTTACATTCCTTCCCATGAGCCGCAGTAGCTCAGTGGGTAGAGAACCCAATAGTGGGACCGTAGTAGCTCAGTGGGTAGAGAAACCAACAGTGGGGCCGCAGTAGCTCAGTGGGTAGAGAACCCTATAGCTGACCCGCAGTAGCCCAGCGGTTAGAGCACCCGATAGTGGGCCCGCGCGTGAAGCAGCGGGTAAAAGCTAGTTTACTATAAGGAGCGGAGGGATATTACGTTAGTAGTGCCACGTATTTATTTGGTATTAATGTTAATATCTGCTCGTTCACCTTCCGTCGAATCATCGCCTTAGGCTGCTAGTCATTACGGAAACGGCTGTCGTGCACGAGGGCGCTGCTTCCAGGGCAGCATCTTCTCGTCTCGGTAGCTGGCTGCAGAAAGACAGCTTTTCCGGGTGCTATATGCTTTTATGGACGATTCTGTGTAATAAGTTTGCCCTCGTTTACCTTCCGCCTCGTGGCGAAACTGCTGAGAGCTTTTTATTTTCCCATCGGCTCGTGTTGATGTGTCTTCGGGGCTAGCGTCGTATTAGCATTATTTCGCCCCGGGTGTTTGCAAATTGTCCTGAATGCAGCCGCGTCTACCTACGGCACGTTCAGCGAGTATGTTGTTTTAAAGGCAGGTTCACGCTAGTGCCCAACGTAAAATTATCATCTCTAGCAGGTTGTAAGAGACTAACGTTTAATGAAAAGGATTTAGTTCACTGACGAAGCTGCGCCGTGTCCCAACAAGCAAAAACTCCAATCTCCTTCAAATTTTAAATTTTTTTTTGTAACTGTCTAAACAGAACTTTTCAAGGATGTGGAAAACCAAGTAACCAACATCAAGGATGTAGAAAACCAAGTAACCAACATCAAGGATGTAGAAAACCAAGAGGTAACTAAGTAGCAAAGGTCAGTTGGCCCACGTGTGAAAATCTGCTTCTAGTCTGTTGTGGGTAAAGTGAGCACTTTTTAAGGCCCTGCTAAATTTTTCCTTTCAACCAATTTCTCTCTTCCCGCCACTTTTTAATATAAATATTGCAATGTGGCCAACAAACATAGTGTATACATTCCACCACTCCAAAATGTTAACGTCAGCTGCCATAAAATATATTTATTAGTAGTTAATGCCTGTAGGAAGAGCCTTAAAAAGTGCTCACTTTACCGTGAACAGTCCACAAAAGGTTTCCATCATCAGTCAACGTCCGTAATGCCTCTTACTTTTGTGTGTAGTTGGCAACAACTGGGTCACGGTCCAGATAACTTCACTGTAGCAAAATACCATCTGCCTGTAAGCGGCCTTATTCTGCGTAGCCAACTGTACCCCAAACATTCAGGTACAGGCTGTTCTCGGTAAAATGAGCACTTTTGAAAGCCCTGCTAAGATCTACTTGTATGCATGATGTGTTTTCTTCCGCCTTATATAAAATTAACATTGCCACGGTCCTCAGCACCTTATTCACGTGTCGGTCAAGTGAAACTGTAAAATTATTTGGAAAGTAAATATTTTTTTTTAAAAATCTGCCCTTTTTACACTTCTATGCATTAAGAAAGCAGAAAGGGAAAGAAATAATATAAGTTATCACAAATGGTTGTCCAACTCTCTCTGTTCGACGTTAAAATATGGAACTACTTTCCATCCTTCGTTACCAACTTTACTGGACGCATACCATTCAGTGCGCCCGTTAAAATATACGCAGACAGGGCTTTGGGTTGCGCCTAACCAAATGAAAACAAAATGACCAAAAAGTTTGTGCAACAGTCTGCAGCCTGCCGTAGTCACTAGTTCAAATATGTTTCTTGTGCTACGTTGACACTATACATTCGACGAATTAAATTACTAATATACAGCCAAGAAAGGCCCTGTAGAAACACTCAAGTGTAAGTCTATTCACGGTTTCTTCACACTTTTTGAATAGAACCTTTGAAAAATCATTCCATATATGAGGTGTCTGGCTGTTGCCAAATATGTAATGCATCGCAAGTGTTTTATAATTCTGTTAACATAAAAGTACCTAAATTGCATTTAAAAGTAATAAGAATGAAACTAGGCAGAAAACAAGTGTGTTGGTAATGGCCAGTAATAAATAGTTCTCATGCAAAATATAGTTAAACTGAGTGCATACGGATGTGCTGCATTTTCCTTTTGGCGTAATTTTATAGACACAACTAAGCGTTATTATCATGAGGTGGAGGAATTTCTGGAAATAGAATATTGGCAGGGAGTAGTAGGGGCGTGCGGGTTTCAGATCAAAGGGGATGCCGCCTTTATTAATCGGATTAACCCTTTGATATAAATTTGATATCGAAAAGGGCTAATCCTAATCCGATGAAAAATTGTTAATCCGATTTTATTGAATGGTATTTTTAGATTAATCCTTAATACGATCTTAGTCCGATATTATTTTAAGTTATCATTGCATAAAATTGTATGAAAGTTTGATTGAATCAATAAATTGAATTGAATTAATCAATCAAAAATTGTTGTGTGGTGAGTGTATAGTTTGTTGTACTTTCTTTCTTTGGTGGGGGTGGGGAGCAGATCTGGTACGTCCTCACCCTGGGGCTCTGGCACTCGATGAGATGTGGCGTGTTGGGGACAGGGTATATATATGCTGAGTTCTGTTCAAGAGTGGCATAAGTGTTAATATTTTGGGGTTGGAAGTGGGATATTTCTCGTAGACTGTGGTGGGAGATAGGCTATTTTTCGGTAGTAGTAATTTAACAGAAAGGGAAAACGATGTAAAGTTAACACACACGAGAAATTTCGGAGTGTTTAAATGAAATATATTTCAAATGAGTTCTACTATCAATATAAATAAATAACACAACTATGTAAATAACCTGGTCTCATAAAGAAGCAAGTGCTAAACTATCACAATTATGTGAGTATCCTGTATTAAATAAATGAACGAAGCAAGAATGTGCCTATAAATATATCAATTAAACTGCATTCTTCTTAAACACAATAAGATGGTATTTTAAAACGCGTAAAAATTACACTACTTGCCGCCTCCAAGTTCTACATGTACCTGACATAATTTTAAAACACGCCCGTCCGCCTGTGAGACTGGTGAGGAACTTTTGAAATGGAATCCACACATAAAAATAAATTGATTTATTAACACACATAAAAAAGAAAACGTTTAACAGTCAGTGATATTAATATACGTCCATTCGCTCAGGAGGTCGCTGCAGCACTGACTTGGATATACTGCTTATGTCGAGTTATAAGCTGTACAAGGTATTGAGAGTAAACAGAACCTGCATGTGCATCGGCTTACGTTTGATTATAGACTGAGCTGAAAAACTCGGAAATGAGCGAAAAGAGACGTGAATACGATTTACGTGACAAATTAATAAAAATGATGTTTACGATGCACATACTAATATAAATTACACTAGTTGAATTAAAAAACACATAATGAAATCTCGCAAGCACATCTCCCAAAACACATCTGCCTGGCTGCAAGCTCAGTGAAGCAATGACTGCAGTGTATGATGTGCGAAGACCCATAAGTGCGGCCAATGTCTGTCTGGCTGGGAGGTCAGTAAATTAATGAGATGTGGGGCTTGCAGCAGAGTTGAAACTGTGACTTTTTAAAGTAACTAATATTTCTGTAGAAAACTCGTTTAACACTTATTCTGATAACTTAAAAATGGAATAAATCACACGTTAAAAATAGGCAAATTTACTAAGAACTGATTTGAATACACTATGTCCTACACACTACCCAAACACATTCTGAATTATATCTGGACAAACAGGTCTCCCTACCAAGCTACTATTAATGACAAACAATTTAATCACGTCTTCTGGAAAGTTTCACATAAAATACAAAAAAAAAATTACCCAGATTTTTAACGCAAAATTTGCTTCCCTGGGAAAATTAAATTTCGCTATTGTAAGAAGTAGAAGAAGAATTTATTTAACATAATTTCTGTCGAAGCATAAGGAGACCTCCCATAAAGCGTAATCCTGCAACACTTCATGTTAACTTCCTCAAAGTTAAATTATTTAAAATAACGGATGTACTACAAATTTCCATTAAGTCTGGGAAATTCACTGTACTTGGTAACACAAAACCAAGTTTCAAATCCTATAAACATTCATCGACTGAACTCAGAAACGGGATTTATATGATAAAAGCTTATATGATTATTTAAAAATGATGGACTCTGCTTAACGAGAGGCGAAGCCCACTAACCGAATGCCCCTTTGGTCATAGGCCTAGTTTACGCTACCAACACCGCGACCGGTCAATAGATGCTTCATTGGAGAGAGTGATGTATACATGTGTCCAAGGGTAGGTTTGGCATCAAACTAAAATGGTGCTGGTTAGTGAGAGATGGTCAGATCGCTTCTGCCTGCCTCGACCCCCTCACCCCTCAGCCCTTCACACTCCCCTACACCAAAACACGTTTTCGGATAGTCCGTATATTACCTTGTCCACAGAGGGTGTTACGCACCCCCTCCCTGCACCCTCCTCTAACCAGCCAAGAACGCATCTTACTGCACCACTTTGGAGACTCTCCAACTGCCAAACACCCCCTCGGACCAGTGAATTTTGAAATTACCTTGCATTGTTAGTTCTCCTCTCCCCTCTGCCCAAAAACTTTCACTTTTGCATGTCCCTTGACTTGTTCAGAAAGGAAGCTTCCTCCTATTTTGCGAGATGCAAGGAATAAAATTACTTCCAGCCAAAAAATATATGCAAGCCAAGTCCCGATGATGAAATTTATATTCCTCAACACTAGGCATTAAATCTTGGTGGATATTTAATCCCCATATAAAATTCCAAGGAATTTTTTAAAATTTTAATCCAAGATATTAATTTTAATCCCCAGATAAAATTCGAAGACATTAAAAAATTATATCGCATTTTCCAGCAAACTTCGAAATAAATGTTTAAAATCACACAGAAATCCAGGAAATTAAGTATATTTTCATACAAGAGAGATTCTCACTCGCTAAATTGTACAAGTGCCTGTTGAAAAAAGACGTATCTATCATTCCACTTATACAAGTTTCAACTATCACTTTAAAACAAATTTGATGTTAAACAAAATGTTTCTACTTTCAATCTGTTTTTAAATATTTATTTGTATTGTAATGGTTCTTGTTGTGCGTCACTCTGAAATGGTGTCTGTAATAGCATGGGTGTAAATCTATTTGGTGTGATTTGGGAGAAAGCATAAACATAATGATTTAATAGATTTTTGGTCTCATTATTCGTGATGTGACCTTGGCCTAACCACACTGGAATCAGAAACACTCCGGCGATGCTGTAAACCTCATTCTATAGAAAACACATTCCAACCTTCACAGTAATTCATTTAAAACAAACATGTGTAACCTTGATGGTTAATTTATTAATGAAAAAAAAGGAAATAAATAAACTCAGACCTAAACATGTGAATAATTCAACAAGGTGCAAAACTAAATGTGTGTGTGTGACAGAAATCTCTTTGCTCAAAAATAAAATTATACTCTATGATAATTAACATAAATGTCATTCCACCATCCAAGTAAGAATAGGAATAAATCAGAATGCAAAATTAAAATAAAATAAAATATTGAAAAATGCTGTGAAACCTTAGAGCTGCTATATAAAAATTAAATAAATCTTTTACTTGAAATTTCAGTTCAAAGTATTAATCAAGTTCCACCGGAAGTAGCCTCCTCTGTATTTAAATTTCCAGAAAGTTTGGTAATCTCTTACTCAAATTCTAAAATTTCTTGGATCACATTCACTGATAATTTATTAAATGTTAAAAGTCATTTCATCACCGAATTTTCTCAAATCTGATATTCACCAAATAAAATTACTCTGGATTTATATTGAAAGTTCAAAATAAGTCTTTAACTCCTCATTCCATATTGCTCCGGCTATACTATCTCATATGCGAAAGTTCAGGGCTACTGGTCTAACATACTCATGGAGCTCACAGTCAAATCGTTAAAAAATCAAAATAGTAACTTTAGTAAAATAAGTTCAGGTTCCTTAAAGTCGAATACTTGAAAAACAATTCATGTACTTAAGATTTCCATACGTTAATTTGCCTTGGCGTCACCTGAGGTCCTCTGACGCTATCTCGTTACATGGTGCCGGCTGTAGTCTCTGTGTCCTTTTAGTCTCGTCAATTTAACACTCAAAATAATTATCTATGACTTAGCCTACAGCCTCTTCCTAAATATTGCTGCGGTGACTACCAAAAACTTAACTTCTGGAAGCATAATTTCTAAAATAAATTAATGATGGTGTTGGAATTTCAAAAGTAAAATTCCAATGAAAATTTAGACGCCTTACATGTTTAGTGTCTATCCCAGAATCCCATTCTTCCGACTTCCGACCAACCAACATTCAATCATGGCTCGTTTACTGCTTTACCTTCGCCAAATAAAATTAGGGCCTAAACTAGTATGTCTTCAAATTCCAAAACGAATAATTTAGATGTAAAATTTATGAAACAACTACAGAAAGTAAAATCAAACATATTAAAACAATGTTGAAAATAGTGACATAACCATGTGTAGAAACTCAGGACAATGTAATGAACTGGTGGTTCACCTATATAGAAAAATTAAGGAAATGAAATGTTAACATAAAATATAATAAACATGTGAAATCAATTAAATATTACTGTCCAAAACATATGTAGCTCAAATGTATATAATAAATATAACCTTATGGTTCCGTGTCCAGTCGATCTGCGACAGTATAGCAGAGAAAAATATGTATTTTATATGTAGATTTCTCCTTAAGTTTCCCAGCCAAGAATTTCCCGACTGTACTATATAGCATAAAATGTGTGTATTTGAACTTATTTTATTTACAAATACTACTTATTCGACATAATATTTCTTAAATAGTACGAATCCAGCTTGAAATGACTGCTATCTAAGCTTAAATCTGTTAAATTCCACTATATTGTAACTAATTTTTTTTAAAGAGGTCAAAACCCAAACAAATTTAAAGTAAAATGGTGGCCATTTTGTAATCGTATATCTCATCATTTAGTTGTTTACATCGTAAAGATACCCAAAACAAATAACTTTATACCAAACAACTTATGGAATAGACATAATGAATTATCAGACAAAAAATACTGGGAAAAACGAAATTTGTATTACACACGCACATTTAAAACAGTACACTGTTAAGACAATCATAGCTCAAAATGGCTTACTCAACAGACTAGCCTCCAACTAACACAATCGTTTACTAAACATAGTCTTTGAAAATTCTCTACAATATATTTCGAAACCCATCTCTCTTATACATTCCTAAAATTCAATTAATCTTTATTAATTTTGATCGAATGCCATGTAAAGATGTATTCCGTCTAATATACGTAGATTTAATCATGTGATGAATTATTTACTACCACAATTAACATTCAAATGTTAGAGCAGAAGAGATTTTTATAGTTATATTTTAAAGCTGTTACTGTTTAAAGCAAGTTAATTGTCATTCTGACATTGTGAGGTGAACATCTATTCGGAAGTAAACTTTCTCCTCACACCGAAGATTATTCATTTGATCTACCTTAATGTTAATGGAGACATCACCGTATCGTCTACAGTGCAGATGCTGTGGGAAAACTTACACTTTCGCCTAAAATGTTTGTAGACACAAGAATAGTGAATGTTTGAAGAATGCATCTCGGCTCATTCTTAACTGCAAAAACTGTTTTCGCAAGTTCGCACAAACTAATAACTTGACTCGTCATGTCAAGATCTGTAGAAATAATCTTCCTCCTGAGAAAGTAAATGTACAGTCTACACTACATAATACCACAGAAGGAGAAAGTATTAATGTAATTACAAGAACTGACATAGAATCGGATTGTATGAAATATACACTAACATGTGAATGTAACGATTTTCAACATAAAGTACCGCAACTAGCTGTGGAGACCAGTGTCGGTAACGGTACACCTATTCTTTCTAAGCTAAGTAAACTCGATATTTATGATGAAACATCAGATGAAGATAGCTGTGGCGATGTCAGTGATAGTGTTGAAGATATTCCTTCAACAAATGCTGTGAATAATGACTAGGTATTTTCTGAAGACTCCAACGAGCTTGTAGAGAGACTTAGGTATTTGCTTAAACACTGTGAATATTCCGGAATAAAAGATATTGTTTTGATCATAACAACACTTAAGGAACGAGGATACATCGAATGAAGTATTATCTGCAAAAACCTGAGAAGTATAACAAATTTTAGCTAACCCTGCTACTTAACTGAAAAAAGTAATTCTTTCAAGTAAACATTGCGTGATAGGATTATTGAATTATTATGTCTTCCTCAAACCAATTACTTAAATGGTTTGAATTCGGTTGGAGTGTTAATTAAGGAATAAACTGGCTTATTTGAGGAATAACAGGATTACTTGAGGAATAACAGGCTTCATTTTGGAATAAACAGGCTTATTTCCAGAATAAAGTATGTTTTGTGGAATGGTTTTTGTGGAATTGTTTTTTGGTATCTACATTTGTGAATCATCCTATACATGCTTGTACGATGATTTTTTGTAACATCCTATAATTTGTTGTTTAATGGTGTGCATATATTTTGTAACTTCCTGTACCGTCTTCTGTCAAGAATGATTTGCTAATTTTTGAAACAGCGTGTGTTTGTATATCAATTTTTGTCAGTAAAATATGTTTTCAAATAATTTTTTTTTACCTTTATTTATAAAATTTCTTAACTACTGTGAACTTGTTTTTCTAATAAATGAAAGAATATATTAATAAATAAACGTTTTAATATATATATATATATATATATATATATATATATATATATATATAGAGAGAGAGAGAGAGAGAGAGAGAGAGAGAGAGAGAGAGAGAGAGAGAGAGATAGAGAGAGAGAGAGAGAGAGAGAGAGAGATTATGTTTCAACCAAGAGAGACTCTTAATTTTTCTAAAAAAAAAGTATGTTGCAATGAGTTAAAAGTCAATAGTTTCTATAAAAAACAATGTTCTTACTAACACGAAATACTTGTGTAATGAAGGACAAAAAAAGAGGGAAGTAATGGAAGTGAGCAGTCTAACCGTTTTTCCATAACTATATAACATACGATCCTGGATAAGGCATGGTTATAATAGTTAGTTTCTGTGGCCGAGTCCCGAGTAGGTCAAGTACATTTGTAATCTAGTTCCTGTGTTCGAGTCCCGGCTAGGTCATGTATGACTGAAACCTTATAAACATAAAAGGGTTAATCAATGTAACACTATTAATTAAACAAATGTAAGTTATTTCGGGCACATGAAAAAGTTAGATATGCTCAATTGTATAGATGTTTAAACTTAACAGAATTACATGTAATATTTCCGATTAAACATTATTAGCTAACAACTTTACACTCGCTTTTAAATGTTTGACTTATAGCATTTGCCAATATCTCAAGACGTGAAAAAAAACTGTTACTTTTAGAGATCTAAGGTCTTAGCAGTGTTACCACTCCCTACCCACAATCGCAAACTGTCAAGGTTTAATTGCAACATTTTTCCAACAGTACCAACTACTAAACCAAGATCTCAGAGGGTGTCCGCCTGACTCCAACAAGCCCCGCAGAAAACATTTCGGTTTTATAATACCTTGGGGAACGTATCTCGTTTCACAAAGCAAACTGCCAAGGTCCTTGGTCCATCCTGCAAGGAAGGCCAACTCAGGTCAATGATTTTAACCGTCAAGGATATCAAGGCCAATACGCCTTCCTAGCTAAATTCAAATTCTTGAGAAAAAAAATTTTTTGTTTTCTACTTTATAAAATTAATATTCTCTTTCCAACCTCCATTACGCAGGAAAATATACAGAAAAAACTCAAGACTAATAAAAAAAAAGTATTATTTATAACACAAGTTTTACTTCCCTTTACACACCAACCTTTACAAAAGATTTAAATATCTTATAAATATAATTCCAACCATAGTGAAAACATGATCATGTAAATCAGCGGATGTTATCTGTACATGCTTATCCCAATTAATAATAAGAATATACAGCATAAGAAAACTGGAACATATTTACTTCAATCACTTTGTAAAACATACCACATTTATTGAGCTCGACAAGGAAACAAGGCGAAAACAGTCTCTAAGTGAGAAAATTTCATTTTCCCTTTCACTGTTGGACACCAATACCGCTGAGAAAACTTCCAGAGCTACCTACTCACGATTTTTTTTAACCTACAATTTTGTTTTCTGAGTTTGTGTAAAAGTATGCTTATGTTCTTCACCTCCAGGCATCATTGTGTTGAATCTTCAGCAGCAACAGCAATAGTTATAATCTTTTTTTGTGACAAAATATTTTTACTAAAAGTTTGCGGACTAAAAGTTTGCTGAACTCTCGCAACACTAGCTTTGAAAGGCAGAGGGAAACCATTCTTGGAGATGTGGTGTGTCCCTAAGAGGTCTTTCTACCTGCCTCTGAAAAGATATTTGTGTCACTCCACTTTCTCTTTCGTTATGTCACCAGTGTTCTTCAACTTGACTAGTGGGCTGACAAAGGTTTTCTGAAGATACCAAGAGTTCCTTTTCCTTTCGTTTCAAATCCATTTAGATGTTGGATTCTTTTCTCCGTCACTTTTGTAATTCCCCCCTTCAGTCATTCAGGGTTGTTTGATTAAATTTTAATTGAAATGTTATTTTTTAAAAATGTATAATTTTTTCCCCCTTCTTGAAGAAAGACGCAGGAAACTTGTATCTTTTTTTTTCATGAAAGTGAACAAACAGGTATCCTACTACCTAAGTTTAAATACAAACCAACAGCTTAACATCACCACTACTCACCTTCTCGTCTCAAGTTTACCAACCTTTTTTCATTTAAACATTTAAGAGATTAATATCCAGTCATATACAAGTACTTCATCTTCAGACACAACTCATCTCCAATCATTCACATAACAAGATATTAAATAAATAGTATCATGAGGAATTAACTAATAAATAACAAGTCACATTACTCCTTTTTTGACATTGAATAATATTTTATTCAAAATTTTCTTTTCAAAAAATCATCCTTAAAAGCTAAATATTTAAAAATTACTTTACAACAAACATTGATACACTAAAATACATTTTACAACAAACATTTTATTTTTAATAAAATCAATCAAATCAAATAGATATCTACAGCAAACATTTTTCAATACTTTCAAACAAACATATCACAAGAATCAAATTTACAACAAACATCTTATGAACTAAATTTCAACAAACATTGTTTTTCAAACCCCTTAATAAACGAAAACATTAACCATTTTTATAACAGAAATACCTACTACTGTATTTACAACTACAAAAACACTCACACACACATTCATAGACATTAATCTTATTAATATATTTACAATGATTACAAATTAAGAACTAACTTAAGTGTTATGAATATGCATCGATTATGTACAGCACATCACATCCGGGTTATTTTCCAGACACTCACGCACGCCAACGACAGCTTACAACACTCACATGTAGCAATTTGTATTCATAGATTTTAATTGATGATGTACAATCACACACTGTGCATTTCTTCTTCCTATTTAACAAGGGAAAAGATATCGAATACAATTGTATCAACAGTAATGATACTGTAGTTGTCATATCTTGCAGATAGGCAAACAGGGAGCAGCAGCATTGATGATGTTGCAGACAGCTGTAGATAGATGTGATGTTGACTGTGGAACAGAAATTGCATGTGGTGGCGGCAGATGGTCGTCATTGACAGTTATGGTGTTGCAGATGGCAGGACTGAAGATGTTATAACACTAACTGCAGCATTGAGGGGAAAAAAATCGACATATTATTTAATACCCTCTAGGGATACAAAATCCGATTTACGGATTTCTAATTGTTTTAAACCTTGCACCAAAAAAATATTTATATATGCATCGGAGCAAGTGAAGAGATTTTGGCAGTTCTCAAAACCAGGGGTCTTGAGAGTCGATGAGGGTGAAGCGAGGCGATTAATGGAGCAGCGCCACATTACATGTCCTCTTATCGCCTATTGATTTGGATTACTTAGTGTATGTGTCACCTATGGTGAATGCTCTGTATTGAAACAAATGGATGACCATATTGTTAATTATCCATGCATCAATCATTCTACCCACGAATGCTATGGTCAGTATCTCGTATCTCTTATTTGAGACTAGAGGATAAACTCTTCACTAAGGCTAGGGAATCGAAAAACTTTATATCCCTGAATAAACATAGCAACTTAAAGTAATTCAGTATGTGGAGCTGGCAATTCTAACTGAGGAGCTAACTGCAGAGTTAAGTGCGGAACATGTGGATATTGCATAGAATCAGTCTTGCAAGTTTTTGCAGTATCTCTTTAAAGCAATACTCCATGTAAATTGTCAGTGACAGAATTTGTATTCGAAAGTTATGGTCGAATTATTCCTCTTGCAGGTTATTATTTCGTGTCTATGCATGCTGCGTAGAGCTGTAGAATGTTTACTGCAGAAGCAACAAAGCAAATACATCATTTCCTCCATAGTATTCCAAGTCTATAATGACACTAAAATGAAAGAAGTGTATACATAGAAGTTTATTGGGAATGTCTGATCAAATGATGAGCATAGATATCTACATATGTATGAAGACAACTAACAAAAGATTCTGAAGTTGCATACCTTTTTTTATAGTCAGCGATAGGCAATTCTAGGAATCAATTCGATTACATTATTCGTTTTGATCTGAAGAGGGTGATGTGCGCAGGGCGGGAGAAATGTAAGAAAATAGCCAGTTGATGTGAGTTTAGGCCGTGCGTGTGGGGCTAGAGTTGTGCACGGTGCAGATGAGAGAATGAAAGATGGTTCAGAAAAGTGTCGTTGCCAACAAAGAGCACACTAGCACCCGACAATGTTCCCTTCAACCACCCACTCTCCTTGTCTAGTCTGTTTCAATCTGCCCGACAGCCTCCCCTTCCCCTGCTAGCACTCAGCACACAGACCCTGCTGTCGCCTGCATGTATGCACACCAGCAGGAGGGAGTGCGTTACTTACCTTCATTTCCCGCTTCTCCGACGACCTCACTCCACAACGTGAAATGCGGTCGTGCATCTTGTCTCCACTTTACACAATGTTTCGCGACCTGACTCGCCTCGCCTATCTCTCACAACTTTTGTGTTTGGAGCGCGCTGACTTCGTTTAGAATATAACATTGAAATTGATACTCATGCTATTGCATTGAATTTTCAAAGCCTAGTTCTTAAAAACCTTTTTTAAGAGGAATATTTTACATCTTAAATGTGCTTTTTAAAAAATAATGTGATTTACTAGACACTGCCAAACTAGTGCACACCATCAAACTAGTGTACACCATCATAAATGTATCAATTGTACACCATAAAAAATACTTTAAACCATTAAAAAGTAAACCAGTGTAATCTGAAAAATTAAGTATGGCACACCTTAAAATAACTTTACACCATCAAAACTTTTTACAAATTTTAATAACGATTTTCATATAAACATTTTAGCGAGGAAGTAACACTGTATTTTAATAATTATAACTAACTAAACAACACTCTTAAACTAAACATTTATCTAGTAAAATTTACTTAAATTTTATTTAAAAACTACTCAACTCTCTATCTACTTACAAAGATAGAACAATAACCGACCTAGAATGATTTACAACACATTCCCCCACACACTGTCACACTGGAAGTTACCCAACAACTTTGAAAATGAAATCTCTTAAAACTAGTTAAAATTATAAACCCAAACCACCCCATCACACACATCAAAACTTTTCATTCGTGAGAAATAATGAATGTCCATTTGTCCATCACACAGCCATCCTTCTCCAAACATCTCACTCTGAGCAGAGAATAGGACAGAGCTGTGCGCTCTCCAGACACGTGCATAGTGTGGCATAGTTTCTTCTCATTTTGTCTCACTCCACAATTCATCCCTCAACAACAGAAAATCCCACCCTTAAACATCTCTCAATACTATGCAAACTAACTAAATTACAAAAAAATTGCAACACTTTTCTCCTGCACTCATACTTGCAGTTGTGCACCTAATTTGAAAATTTTTCTTAGAATACTTCATGTTATATTCTAGATGGTTTTTGACATATTTTTGCGAGTATTTAAAAGTGTAGAGAAGGCCTGAATTGGTGATATTGTCATGCCTTAGGCCCATTATAAGAATAATGGCATTCATCCAGTATGTCCTCAACTCCATTAACTTTCTCTCAAATATACATCAATAACCCATCTATAATTTATTGCATCACCTTTCCCCCACACTCATACTCCCAGCCATGTACCAAATTTGAAAATTTTCCTCAGAATACTTGGTATTATATTCTAGATGGTTTTAACATTTTTTTGCAAGTTTTTAACAGTGTAGAGAATGCCTGAATGTGTGATATTGTCGTGCAGTAGGTCCATTAGAAGAATAATGCTGGTCATCTAGTATCTCCTTCTCAAATCCATTAAATTCCTCTCAAATAGACATCAATAACCCACCTATAGTTCATTCCCCATTGGAAGCAACTTTCTTGGAGGCCTTTATAAATATCTAATTGCAGGCCCGTTTCATATTCTTCTGCTAAATGTAAACAAACATTGCCATGTGACTGCAATGTAGCATCTGTCAAAATCAATGTTTACATGCCTTTGTGTGTACATGTGTTCGCGTACTTTCGCTACACCTAAATATAAACATTTAAATGTGACTTCTACTTCTATACCTGTCGAATTTGTTGTTTACTGTTTACAGCTTTTCAAAGAATACTTACATATTCCAAAAACTATTCCATATGAATATTCACAGTTTAGGCCTCTAGCATTATTTTGGTCAGCTTTATGATGTTTAAAAAATGGTTGTATGAATTGATGACATTTCTTACGGTTATTTTACATTAACATATTTGTTTTCCACGAAATAGCACAATACATGTAATGCACGTTAGTATTTTGTCGCAACTGTGTTTAACACTGTTACAACTGTAAAGGGCTGTACTACTTATCCTTTTGTTAGTATGTGTTGGGTTATTTCTCAGTTGGAATAAATATTAAAACGTAGGAACAACCAGTCAAACGAAAAAAGGCATATTAAATTCAAGCATGCAACTCATGTTGCTCATTTTTGTCATACAATCTTAAAAGATAGCAGTGAACATGCTCACAAATAAGCTTACAGTACCTTTTATTCCACTCATATTTTTATGTATTGCTACTTACTCTTTATTAGGTTTATTGAAGTATATCTGGCTGGGCTTAGTATTTTTCTTCTGGGATTGTGGCAAATCACATTACACAATTGTGTTTCAAACCCCTTAGGGCAAAGATACAACATTGTCATAAATAAAAATACCTGGATGTAAATAATTAACTTTGTCATAAAAATTGTTCACAGTTAAAATGTATAAATAGTGCTAATCAAATATTTGAAATCACGTACACACAGGGCCAGCATATCGACCACAATGCACAAAGGCACGCCATTTCACAGACACAATGATTAACGAAACACATGTAACAGTATATTTATTACTCCAGTGGAAACACAGATTTATCACATGTCTGCCAACTTAATTTGGTAACTGCCCTATCATCATATTTAAATATATTAAAATAAGTATTAAAACATTAAAATCTCTTTTCAGTAGCAAATTACAATTTCAAAGATTATACATTTGCTGTAATAAGTATGAGATATGCTACAATTGAAAATATGTATAATGTTCTTGCTTACTAGCAAAATGAAACTTCCTGAGTGTGAAAGAGATAAAGTTGTTTTCAGTTGCTTTCTTGCTCGATAAAACAACACTGTACCATTATGGCCTTCTCACAATATTTTCTGCTTTTATTTTAAACTGTAAAAATGATATATCTTGCCATTGGGGCTACAAAAATATTTAAATATTTGAATATGCACTGTTTAATTTACAAATAGTATACTAAAAAACTAGGTTAGAATATTATTTTAACTATGAACTATTTCTCACCGGTCATTGCCAACACATCACTGCTCTTGCTGTTAATTCATATTTAAAAAGAAATAAATATTACATGTTATGTCAAAGTATTTTTTCAAAGGTTGATTTTCATAAGTCACTTCCAATCGGGAATGGGCTATAGAATCACTTAAAACACCTTTCCCCTGCACTCATACTCGCAGTCATGTACCTACTCAATCAAATTAATCTCTTAAGACTACTTAAAATTATAAACCCAAACTACCCCATCACACACATCAAAACATTTAATTTGTTAGAAGTACTTAATATCCATTTTTCCATCACTCAAACATTCGTCACCAAATAACTCAGAACAAGCTTGGGAGCTGAGGTTATGCGGCATAGTTCTCCCTTGTTTTAGCGGTTCCACAATCCATACTCATCAAACACACAACCCGCCCTTTATTTCTCTTAAAATACTTAAAAAGTAGCAAAATGTACAATTATTGTAAGTGTGAAGCGAATAGCTGCGAAAGTGTATCAAATTTCATATAAAATTTTAAAAAGCTGGAAGGATTCTAAGTAAATGTCATTCAAATTGTAAAGATTTGTTAAAAATGTTTAGCAATTTAATAAAACATTAAACAATTTTAAGAAAAAACTATAAAACTTGAAACAATTCTAAGGAAATTTCATTCAAATTGTACCGAAGTTAAAAAAAAAAATTAAATCAAATTGCAAAGATTTTTAGTATCACCAGAAAAAAAATTACACTAAAATGAATAAAAAGTACGGTATAAATTTTTTTAATTAATGTAAAAACACTATGTCAAATTTATTCACGTACATAAAGTCTAATAGCAAAGTTGGTAGGCTTCGAATGAGACCCGAACCCAGGTCAGACAGGCTGAGCGGTACCCTGCTCCGCCAGGTGAGCATCGGGGTCCCTACCCCAGCAGGCGGCCGGCCGTATTCCCCAGCGAATTCCGGGGTGCCGTCCAGGTTACTGAACACGGGCGATTGACACTCTTATCGCTAACACCCGACAGCAGCTCCAATCAGCATGCAGATGGTAGGGACGGTGGACCAGAAGTCGGTTCACAGGGTGTACGTTAATCTCGCGCACAGCAGCGAGGGGAGGACCGGCTCCCCTAGCGATAGTTCGACAAGTGACAAGCTCCGGCTAGAAGCCCCTATTTATACCCCCACCACTCTCCCTTGTCGCCTAATTTCAAATTTCGTAATTCGCCTCAAACCTACATAAAACGAACGAATTTCGTATTTGAAATGTTTTAAAGTGAATTTTAACCAAATTTAATGCAATCAAAAGGATTAAACACATTTTTCCGAATTTTAGCGTGTATATGTTGGAAATCAACGTGGAATATGTGTATTTATTCAGTTTTATGCAATTAGATTTGAATTACATTCATATTTAATTATTTCATTCTTTTGCAACACAAAATTTTCCCAATACAAAGTGTTTGCAACCAGAATGTTATACATTTAAACTACTTTTTCACGTGCACTAACAAATTTATATTTGTTTAATTAACAGTGTTACGTTGATTAATCCTTGTATTTTTATAAAGCGGGATTGTTAAGGCCTGTGCCTTGAAGAGCCTTGCGGCTACACACACATAATACACTCGCAGTTCAGTGAGGTGCCTAGTGAGTCAAAGGACAAAAACTCTTTTTTCAAACAATGCAGTTAAAATGTTTTGTACATATTACAAACAGTTTCTTTGGAAACTTGTTGCCAATATTTTTTATCACTACTAAATTTATTACTACTAAATTTAGCATTATACCTCCATGTTTTTAATAAATACGAAGCACGCCTACTTGCATGTTAAAATGCCAGTAGCATTATATATTCCAATCATGAAGTGTAGAAAATTTTCTTATAGTCTGTTCAGTTTTTTGAGCTCTTACGAAAGTCCTGTAAAGGATCTACTTTTCTTCTCAAATTGTATCCTTCTGTTTTGTAGAACATGCATCTGCAAAATGCTTGCTTAAAGGGGGAAATGTTATGTAATGGGAATTTTGGTACAACAAATCTCTAATACAAAATTTTGTTGGCAGTTTATTTGTGAAAATGTAAAGGATTTCTTTCGTTTTCTGTTATTATTTTTTGCGCATATAAGTATACGAATTAGGGCATTTGTAAAACATTTCCTTTCCTAACTCACAGTTTCATGTCACAGATGCATGTATAAAGTGAACAGATCCGAGTCAAGTGTTAATTTTTCATATGGTGCAAGAATACACTATGTGGGCACAAGTAGATCTTAAGCAGAGGTTTCAGAAGTGTTACAAAAATAATGTTGGCAGCAAGTAAAAAAAAAAAATGGAAGAAAAGGACATTTGTACTACGGACTTGCGTAATTAATTAAATCACTGCCATCCCAGAGCATTTGCATTCATTTGGAGTCGCCAGATTAGCAAGAAGTTGGCTGACTCACAAATGTGCATGAACTTGTACTTGAGAATCACACAATGAACCCAGAGCATCTGAAGGTTCTATGGTAGCTAGTGCCATCTTGGTGAACTAGGCCGCGAAATTGGCCACGATTACCGGCACTGTAAATCACGTAGACTGATATCCTTATCACGTATCTGATTTTTGTAGACCAATATCATTAAGGGAGCTGAAGTGTTTCCAAAATTACCGACTCAATTGAAGGGCAAACCAGCACGGCCGACTCTTCTAATTGTAGCTCGTAAACAGATTTTGAGCCATGTTTTATTGCAGCTAGCACATTTTTGCTAACTCTTGCCAGGAAAAACACGTTTAAGTTTATTTTAGCAACAGGCCGCACACTTCCCCTGTCTTTGTTGCGCCTAATCGCCAATGGCATGCAGTAAAATCTTTTTGGTGGCTATGGCTTAAGGCTCGGCTACACCTTTTGTAGAAATTTTTCTTTTTGCATCATAATTTAAGAATCGTAGTAATTACTGACAATGTACGACTATAGCAAATTCACATTTTACGAGTTTTTTAGTATTTTTGTGTTGAATTTAATTTGTATGCTATCTGCTTGTTGTGAAAAAGTCGAGAAAATATATATAATCACAGAACACCTGGGGGAGGGGTTCGCCCAATCGTATCCCTGCTCAGGGAGGGTGAATGGGGAGAGGGGTGGGGCAGCACCACTTTGTACCCTCCCCTCCAAAAACAGGCAACACCTTTGGTATTCTCGAATCCCAGTTCTTCCTTAGATTATTCTTATGGCACTTAGTCTATTCTTGCACTTTGTATCCAGAACTCCTACGCTCTCACCACTGCCATATTATTGAGCAGTATGTCGTATGTAGAAAGGTCCCCGTTGTGGGCAAGTGCCTAGGTCCACTATTTCTGTTTCAAGGCCTGTCTACAATCAGCCGTTACTGTGGAAATGGACGTGTTCGAAACTCTGCGTCAAGTGACGTCACATTGAAACAGTTCGGATATGGTCTACAAATGTGTTGTCCGAAGTGAGCTTTCAGAATCAGGCAATAAGTCACAGTAAATTCGGGACATTATTTTTTTTTATACGCTGTAATTTCTAAATATGCTGAATTTTTTAATTATGTAATGTTTACGAGATGGTTGATTTGAATATTTATTAGTTATAATATATGCCTTACCTGTTATATTTGAAACTATCTGATCCCGGCGAACGTTCAACCGTTATTTTTTTAAATCCATAATGTATATGTATATAACACCATCTGTTGTATTAAAATTGTAAATGCCAAATTTAAAACATGAAGTGTAAATGTCATGTGCATTGTGTCATATAGTAAATAAGGTGCAAATGTCATGTTTATATTTTTTCTTAAATGTAGTGGTTTTTACGTATAAAAAGTATTATATTTTAAATAGTATAATTACATTGAATTGGCATAATAAATCTGTAATTAAACATTCAACATTTCTTGTTAAATGATTTTTCATACGTATTTGTTGCACAATGACAAAACTCATGTGTAATTATTTGATACGTAAAGCAGTTCAGTTTTTTTTAATTTTCAGCACCAGTTGTTGGATTTTTTAGTTTATAATTGAAATGATGTTCATTCCTCTCCTTCCCAGAATATAAGAGGATATTGTAAAGTGCCGTATGATCAATGTGTGTCTTGTATGATTTGAACTGTGTTGTTAGAATTTGTGTGGCATGCATGTGCTTATTTTATGATCATGCAGTGTGCTTCTCGATTTTGTGTTCGTACTTCTTCAGTTTGTGTAGCACGTGCTCACATTCTATTTTGCCTTCTCAATGCGTCCTCTCTATTATGTCGGGTATGTCGACCAATGTTTGACCGTGGTATCGCTGCAATTTTTCTCTTTTAGATTAACAAACATTTCCTGCAAGTATGAGCAAAATCGGCCCATAAATATAGAAGTTATCCGACGCCACCTATCGGAATGAAACACAACTAAAAACCTTATTCGCCACATCAAAAACATATAGTGTGAATATGGTCGCAATTGGTCCAGTGGTTTGTCAGTGATGATGCGGTTTAAGGTCC
Organism: Dryococelus australis; assembly: GCA_029891345.1. NCBI lineage: Eukaryota > Metazoa > Arthropoda > Insecta > Phasmatodea > Phasmatidae > Dryococelus > Dryococelus australis. Next base: position 38,153,462 of record CM057004.1, read on the forward strand.
TTACACAATTGAAAACTTCTAACATTTGACTTTAGTTTGCTTTCTGAGATGATGTTTCTTAAGTAGGGATCACACGATGCAATATGAGTATCAATCTTGTGCGAGAATTTCTTGCTCAAATTCTTGTGCACGGCACATCTTGCACGAAATGAGGAGATTGTGCAGGTCATATTTTTCTCGTGCAAGGCGATGCAAGTTGCGATCCTATTGGTCCTTGTATGCTTGCCAAGTGACCTGTTGTAAACTTCACCATAGAGTAAAAGAAAATCATAATCTGAGGTGTGCGAAGAGGAATACAGGGAAATAAAATATTGCTGGAAAATATCTTTAACGTGTGGATTGAATCTTTGACAGTTCGCTGAGAATAAAATAACAACAGTTATATATTGGAGGGATAGCTTTGAAACAAATACCTTGGTGAAGTAAGCAACTTCATATTTTGTATTATGATACTTTGGCTGTTTGGTATTGACCAGCGCTATCAACTAATTTTGATGCGAGTCATCTGATTTATCTGCGTGTGAACTCGTTTCGCATTCAATTTAGTTGGTATTCTCGTATGAAATATTTCGTACGAATTGCATCTTGCATCGTGTGATCCCTGCTTTTATGAAGCTTGACACAATGGAACTATCAATAGGAAAGTCAAGCACTGTTAACTTTACGATTTCGAAAAGTTGAAATTTAAAGTCAAAATCAAGCAGCCGAGAACCTAATAGAGGTTATGTGGAAAGTGCCTTATTTTATTATAGGGCGATTTTAATCGCGGTATATTTATCAAAGCTTGTCTTAAATTAAATATGTAGAAAACCAATATAATGTGGGGGAAAAAAAAAATCATTTAACATTTTAATAAAGTAAACAAAATATTTTTTGTTTTGAAATAAACTTTTAATATAAATTTTATGCATATATATATATATATATATATTTTTTTTTTTTAAGGTACGTCAAATGCATTCCTGGATAATATAATTATTTTCATAACAAGATATACATTTTTACGAAGCTCGTATAACCGATGTTCAATTGTCAGAACTCTGACTTTACAATTGTATTGTCTATTAGTGGTTTCGTCATAGGAAAGGAAACGTAAAGTCAACTGATAAGTTTTCTATTGTGTAAGAAACTTTAGTCTAACAGAATTTTGATTTTATATATAAATTTAAGTTCGCCAACCAACACCCAAATTTTATTTTTTAAACTACATAATTTAAAAGTTTTGGCCTTCTTATTAAATAGTTCAGGCCGAACGAAAACATCTTTATTTATTAGTATTTCATCTTATTTGTTTTGAGAAAACCCACTTTGCACAGTTATTGTTTACATTAATAACGTAAACATTCCAGGAATGTGCGTTAAAGTGTTTGAAGTTGTCTTTTTCTATCATCTTATGACAACTTGGGACAAAAGTTCGGTTTTCTGAATGCTTCAACGTGGATACAAGTTAACTTGGGACACGGCAGCTTGGGACAACGACATTACTTCAGAGTGTCACGTGCACCAATCAGTGCATCCTTTTCCTAAGTCACAGGTTGGAATAGCACAATTTTAGACAGGCCTCAAAATGGTCACAAGGTTTACCGCGGTGACAATCCAATGTAGTCAATGTATGTAATACCTACGTACATAACCTTAGTGAAATCACACATGTGCTTTTCACCAAAAACAAATACTATCGGTGGCAAACCAAAATGTTTTGGATGAGTTTCCGAACAGCATGTATATTTTCTTTTTTTGATTTTTATTTTCATACAGTTGTCTGGGGTAACTTTGTACAAGATGTGTGGTACAATTTTATCCTTGATTAGTATTAAATTTACCTAAAATGATTGTAGTGTGCCCCAAAATTCAATATAGGTAGTAATGCTCAACTTACCACTCTTTTGGGTGTACTATTTCTTATAGTATTCTTTCCAAGACTTCCCCATTTCAGCAGTGTGTAATTACATATTTTTAGAAGACAGTTTCGTGCATTTTGATGACTGCATTTTTATTTTAACACTCTTGAGTATCCCTGAAAATTTAAGTCTGCAGTGCGTGTGTCCGTTGTTTGATTGTTCACGGTAAACTGAGCACTTTTGAGAAGCCCTGCTTATTGTTTACTTGTATGCACATTGTGTAGTCTTCCACTATATATATAGTTAGTCGGGCAAATGAAACTGGAATTATTAGAAAAGTAAATATATTAATTACAAATTTACAGAGAAACAAGAGATATATTGTTTAAATATTTGCGACTGTTACCTTACATCTTTAATTCAACATTAAAGCATGTAACTACCTTCCCACCAGCATCACCACTTTTCTGGGCGCATGCCAGTTAGTATGCCCATTAAAATATGCGCTGGAAGGGACAGCAACAGGTTTTCAAATACTGATTTCAAAAGTGCTCAATCAACTGTGAAAAGCCTTTAACACAGAAGGTAAAATTGTAAGAAATCTGCAGTGAAATACGTACTAATACATTGTGGTTGTTTTTGCAGGCAGCGAACGAGCGATGGGCGAGTCATCTGCGGCAGCATAGACGTGCGGAACTCGGTGGACAACCTGCACGAGCTGCGGAACTGCAGCGTGGTGGAGGGCTTCGTGCAGATAGTGCTGATAGAGCAAGCCGAACCCAAGGACTACGCCAACATCAGCTTCCCCGAACTAGTAGAGATCACTTGCTACCTGCTCGTGTACCGTGTCCAGGGACTCACAAGCCTCAGCTCCTTGTTCCCCAACCTGGCCGTCATACGGGGACACGTGCCGTTAACGAACTTCGCCTTGACCATCTATGGGGTGTGGAACTTAACAGTTGAGTTGGAAAAACAAAGTACCTTTTTATGCAGCAAAAATATTGCCTCTTCAAATAGTAACCCCTCTTCAAACAAAATAACAGTTTATTAATCTGGGTTACCAAATACAGACGTGGCAAATAATGAAGCAGTTTTACTAATCAAGTTCATTACATTATGTAGTTTGTTAAACACCCCGACCCCATAATGGTAGTATTTAATCCAGAAAATTGTAGGCATCACACATTTTGGCAGATGGCGGGATGAAAAATAAACCGTTCAGGCAGGACAGGTGTACTCACAAAATATTGCTTGAGTTTGCTGATTGACACGTATGTCAGACTTGAAGCAGGGCTTCAGGTGTGAGGCCATACAATTAATTAAAGTTAGTAATGATGCTCCCCTGGGCGATGTTAACCACAAGGGAGATAGGTAGGCATCACCGGCTGCAAGAAAACACAAGGATTGCGGTATATTACATTACCCTATTGCAGTTAAGATGTTTGCCGCAATGAGTTGCTGGTCGCCGGAGCGCGAATGAAACATAGCCTTGCCCTCCTGTGTTTTGGATGCTACTGACTGCTCCGGCTTGGCGCCTGAACCTGCTGGGTGAGGGTTAGCATGCCAACAGCAGGAACTATTTTCTGTGACACTTGCAAAACACAATGCTATACACTCATAACTTGCCTACTTGTTGATTGCAAAACATGTACAAATAACCTTGCATTTTATGTCACACAGAATTACCCATGCAAATATGATGAAATGAAATGGGGATGAAATTTATGATGTGAAAACAACTAACACTCTTAAACATAACATTGCGTAAAAGGATTTGGCTGGGACGTCTGTACTGTCCCCCTTTTATTGGTGTTTCTTTCGGCAATCGCCATTAACCCCTTTTTTACCAATGGCCCTATTTTAACGTGGTACTCGCACACACTGGGTTGCACTACACTACACTGGAGTACATGAGCATTTATGAACTTAATGATTTGCATTGGTGCACAGGCGCATTACACACATAACACTAGTAGAGTGCTGACACTGGTTGCGCTGGCTTGGTGCGCGGCCGGGCAAACTGTCGTATGACACGCGGGACGCAAGAACACGTCATGTTACTCTTACTTTTAGCAGTAGAGTAGCACTTTGTTACAGTGTTTTCTAAATACAGGTAGCCAATTTTTCTTGCTAGGTGTACTCTTTTTGGATTTAAAGCGAACATAAACATTTTGCCAGAGTCAGTTTCTTGATATAGTAGATGCAAGACAAGTTATGTTTAGTGCTCAAATCAATAATTTATCGTTAAATTATCTGTAACAATGCTAAGTGCTTCGAACATGTTAACATACGAGCCAACTCTGACAGAAGAATAAGTGATATTTTATTAGTTTTTGAAATCGTAATTTTTTAATGTGGAAATACTTAGTACCTTTATTGTGGATAGTAGAGTACAGATCAACACAAAATGTATATTGTCATATGTTCTGCTTCTGATAGCGTACTACCCATTGTACTGGACCTTTTTACTATACCCAGTGTTGGTAGCCAGTACATTACGTTTGCATACTATGGGTTGTGAATGTGAACTTGAATTCTGTGACAATTCTGCAGTGTCCAGAACAAGCATAGGTCAGGATTCCTTCTCAGAAGGATAGACTATTAGGTACATGTTGCCTGATGTGCGTGATCTAGTAATCGTAATGGATTGCTTATACGAACTGTGTCATAGCTTACACAGCATCAATTTGAACTGCTTCGCTAGCATAATATGGAATAAGCTTGTCAATAGGTTGATGGTACTACACTTCAGGTGTCTGAATGTGTCAAACGCAGGTGATGCGAAGTGAGAAAGCAAGAATTCAGGTGCAGAGTGCACACTAAGCTATGGAAATGGGCACTTTTCATACCCTTTTTCTGCTAGCTTTTCTGATTCCATGTGGGTACAATTCAGTTCCCTCCGGAAGGGTCTAGTTCCGGGTATAGCAGTTTTTGTACACATGAGCATGTCCGAAACGGTACAAGAACGTGTTCTAAATTTCTGTTATACCCACAGAGCTACGACAGACAATATGACGGGCACTCGAGTAACAACCTCAAGCCGTATTTGTCTGTTTATCAAACAATCGTAGGTTCTGTAAATCATATTTTTGTACAAAATAAGGCTTAATGTTTGATTAAGTAACGGGAGACATTAGAAATAATTCACACATTCATAGTAAAATAATAAACACAACTTTAAAAAATATTTTATAACTGAATTTGTATACACAACGTATTACAAGTCACTTTTTAGGATGTGTATGAAGCTCAGTGTGTTGATGTGCAAATCTGTGCTAGTAGGTTTAGATTTTAAGAGTTCTGATCTTAGTCGTTAAGCAAAAATCTTTCAGTAGTTTTATGCAATATATCATTACTGTTTATAACTTATGTTCTTGTTAGAAAACGCTTGTTTGTAGAATCCATTTGTCTAAAAGTAATAGTACCCATGTAATTGCACAATGCAGCCGACTGGTTGTGATTGTTTGCTAATCAAGTTGATTGGTTCTTGAAGTAGATTATTCTTTCTTGCACTCGGGCACGCTCTTGCACTCGTGCCCGCTTTTTCCCTCATGCTCACTCTTTCACTCGCGCTCGTTCTTTCACTCACACTCGCTCTATCACTCACGCTCGCTCTATCACTCACGCTCGCTGTTTTGCTCTTTCCCTCGTGCTTGCTCTTTTGCTCTCGGTCTTTCGCTTTTGCTCTCGCTCTTTTGCTTTTTTGCTCTTGCTGTTTCACTCTTGCTCTTTACCCTCTGTCTTTTGCTCTTTCGCTCTCGTTCTCACGTTATCTGTTTCGCTCTTGCACTCGCTCTTGCACTCGCACTCATTCTCGTACTCTTACTCTCGCACTCATTCTCATACTCTTACTCATTCTTGCACTCGCACCCATTCTTGCACTCGGTTTTGCTCTTGCACTCGCACTCGCTCAGCATATTTGAAGGATGTCATCTGCCATGATGTTTTTTGATATTCCTGAAACCTAGTAGTGCGAGAGGGCTAAGGAAAACACATATATCTGCATTCAGTTTCAGCAGCTTGAATTGTGTGGGACTTGTTTTGTGTGTGTCGTGTTCAAGCCTATACTGCTATAACTATCCCATATCACAGTTGTTTTAGTATCTTAGTCTGATTATCAAAATCCCTTTTTAGCCATTTTTGCTTAAAAAGGCACACTGACTTGAAAAGTGTCCCAAATGCTATTCTGCAGGAATGTCACACACAAAACAGTTTTTTTATTATAACTTTTCTCAAACCCTTGATTTTCGGATTGTTTAGCAGCCAACATGAGCTGCACCAGGGTATTAGACCTTTACTGCCCTGTTTTCTACTTTTCCCCTTGGGTGGTCTGGATTGGTTGAAGGTTGGCCATAGCAATATTTGCTATCAAGGAGTGTCTCCCCAGGTTATCTGTTATGATTAGTGAGTCTTCCAGGCCAGCTTAACGGGTAATCCACCCCCAGGGGCAACCGCGAAGAGAACCATAGGCGACAGCGGGGAGAACCAGCTTTTTTCCTCGTGGATTAGTAGCAGCCCCACCTGTGTGCACTGTCACTATTACTGGACGCGTTCTTGCCTCCAGTTGCTGGCATTGGAGTGCATCCCTCTGCTACTGGATTGTCTTATAGTGTGAATGCCTATCGCATAGCCTGATGAGCTCTTCAGCCTCTACATCCATGGTGCATTGAACCTTACAACTTAACTTGGAAACGCCTGTCTTCTTAGTTGCCACGGTGGCTAAACGGTTAGCCTGGTCGCCTCCCACCAAGGTGTTCCGTGTTCAATCCCCGGCTGGGTTACTCCGGATTTTTGCATGTGGGAATCAGGCCGTATGATGCCGTTGGTCAGCTGGTTTTCTCTGGGATCTCCAATTTTCCTGCCCTTTCATTCCTGCGCTGCTCCATACTCATCTCAATGTCCCTCATCGTATCCCAAGACCTCAATGTTAAGAGCCGTCCAGATCTCTTCACTCACCCACTCCTGTCTTGTAAACCCAACATGAGTGGAATCCAGTACTCTTAACCTCCATGCAGTCGCAGCTGACTGACTTCTGGGCTCATGCAGAGTTGTTCTCTGCTCATAACCCCCTATAGTCTCAAATTTCTGTTACTATGCCCATTTTTATTTATATTTTCTCTACCCCTCTTTTTTTTCCATCCACACACTTTTATCCTGTGAGTTATATTTTTTTATATGTAGTTATGTCCATATGTGTAACACTTAATGTAGTCGAAGGTTTTAAATATTTAAATAAAATAATATATACTGAAATATTACTGTTTTTGGTTATTTAAAGACTCGTAAGAAAATTTGAAAAGTATGAGGTAAGCCTTCTACATAGTTAGAAATACTTATTTCATACTGTAGTAGTGGCCAATCACTGTTAATCAACTAAGTGGGTTGGAGGGGAGGGGGGAGAGTGGGCGATGCCCATGCTGGCTGAAAAGTGGTGGGGTGTCAATCCCGCCCTCCTCCCCCCCTCTACAATCATATTCATGCCTATGTTCCCATCTATGAAGGAATTTCTTTTATGTAATATATGTTTTTCCCCTGTTTCAGGAGGTTGGCTTGTGGAGCTTAACAAAGATCCTGCGAGGTTCCATTTTAATAATTGATAATTCGAATCTGTGCTATGAAAATACAGTGAACTGGAATTCCCTCGTTTCATATGGTGGTAACAAGATATTTAAAAACGGTGGAAACTGCTCGATGCAAACATCGTGCAGTAAAGACTGCGAGAACTGCTGGGGGCAGGGCGGGCTGGAGAAATGTTCCAAAAGCAAGCTCAGCACATTCAAGTGCAACAAGCTGTGCCTGGGAGGCTGTGTGGAGGGCCAACCTGACCACTGCACTGTCTGTGCTGGGGTCCTCGATAGGGGTGTCTGCAAGGAGAAGTGTCCCCCAGATAGGTATTGTATACACCTTTTAATATGCAACATAGGTAACTGTGGCGGAAAATATATATAACTATAAGTGGAAAAGTATTAATTATTCGAGATGATAGCAAGAAATAAAGCTTTCAGATGATTCCTACTTGCAGGTAACTTCAGTGCCACAGGAATGGTGATAAGTTGTTTGTTTTAGCTTATTTTGCCTGTAAGGCAAGGAAATTTTTAATTAGATTTTTAGTTTTAAAGAAAGGCATTTAAGGGCTGTTTCATATGAGGCAACAGTCGCCAGGCAATAGTCACTTGTAGGGCAACTTACCAGCAACTCGCTGGTAACTGGATTCACCCATAGAAGTGATACCTACCAACATATATCCAGTCCAGTTGAAAAAAATAGAATCACATAATGAGGTTCCTTTGTCGTCAATTTTAAGGAGGAGGATGAAAAGGAAATCTAAACAACTTGTTCACATAATACACATGCATGCATATTTGAGAAACTACTTTTTTTTTTTTTTTTTTTTTTAATATTCTTGCATAGAAATATTTCATAATATTAAGATGTTGCTCACTTTCTGAAATAAAATTAATATTCAATTAGTTGACTAAATTCATTCTGGTACGAACAGCATGCTGTTCCATGTTTTATAGCAAAACTAGACTGGAAATATTGAGGCTAGTAGCATTGCAAGTACCAGCCGGCGATTGTTGCAACATCTGAATGCTCCAATAAAAATGCATGTATTACTGACCTGGTGAAAATCGCCCTGCCAGGCAACTTTCACCATATGTCAGCAGTAGTGAGCAACTGCAGAGTGACAGTCAACAAACAAATGACTTTAGTTGCTCTGTGTGAATGCTTCAGTTTATCTAACAAAAATTAACTGGGAAATTGTTTCTCGGTGATAGTCGTCTTGTGTGAAATGGCTTGAAGGGATTGAGAGTTTGTTTAACAGTGTTCTGTATATGTGTTAGATCTCGGATACTTCATTCTGGAACTTTTGTGTTTTGGAAAAAAATAACAATACAGACGATTAGGAGTTTTTCATGAAGTCCAACTTTTTGTTTCACTGTATTCTAGTAATAAATATTCTGTCGCATTATTTTTTCTTTTCATTGTAGCCAATGTGTAGTTTTAAGAGCTCCAATATTAGAATTATTGCCGTACTGCTGAGCCATGTTCATTGTCAAGATTTGAGCGCTTTCTTTGAACACTAGTTTATGAATCCTACTGATTCAGATTATTTCAGTTTATTGCTGCCTCGCAACATTGTAACAGATGAGGCTTGAAGGCTGAACTAGGTTGATACCTCGGCTCTCGCAAAATTATGAAAAGTTGCTGAAACTCTTAACTCTGACCCATTTCTTCTCTTGTATCAAACTGTTTTCACTGTTTTGGAAGAATGAATACATACTGTTCTGGTTCGCCCTGACAAGGTAACGACCAGACAATATCAGTTAATTAAGGGTAGCGTAGCAAGAGATGGAGAGAAAGAGCTGATTTAAAAAACATAATTATTTATTTTAATACTCGATTACTTTACAATAATTCCTCATTAAGCAAGATGTATAAAAGTGTTATTAAAGTGTGATACGATCTTCATGCTGTATTTTTTTCTTACTCTCAGAATGCTAGACTGCTCGAATTACACATTACTATTCTTGTAAGCAAGCTACGTTAATCAACACTCATTAAAACACCTTAATTTCTCACCTAACAGGACGGTCCTCTCTGCACCTACTTTGCCATATACTTACCACTGAGTTTCTGTGATACAGACGTTCTTCTTGGACCTAGAATGATACACGCTCCTGCCAACATCGTAATGACGTTGTGCGGCTCTCGGCTGGCATCAACCCTGGACAGCAGCAGCAGCGGCCTGGACACAGTCTCTGGACAGTCTTGCAGTAGTTTGGTGGGGGGGGGGGTCGGAAGTACATGCATGCCTCTTGGGGTGTCCCTGGTTCCTTTTTTCATGTCGCCCTGTTTCCCAAACATGCTCAACGGCTGCCTTGGCGCTCTGCTGCCCCCCAGGCACTAGTCTGGCAGGCTCATTCTGCTTTTCAGCCAGGGCCCGCAACTGCACCCCCCTCCCCCCATCGCCACAAAATGAACATCCTCATTCTTTGGGCCCTCTGGTGAAGCATGGTGATGAAGTTTTAGGGTGGCATCTTGCTGAGGGAACCAAGGCACAAAGAACACTTGCCCCTCCCTACAGGAGATTGGCTGCCCTCCCCCCCCCCTTTTTTCCCCCGGTTCGCGAGTTATGTTTCAGTGGTTTCCTTTTAAAAATGTCTATTAAATGTCCTCGCGCACTGATTATGAAAGACCTATAGGCTCGGAATGGGACTGCCTGCTGTTGGCTAACTATGATAACATTATAATTAATTTAATTTAATGACCTTTTATATATATGTGACACACACACATGAATACTATACTGACTCTACTTGAATTACATTATAATATTTGGCATCATATTATTTTTGACTTTATGTTTTTACTTGACCTGTCTTAAGCATTATTGACATGGTTATGTCATTAAATTTTTTTTTCTTTTGCTTCCTGTCTGTGCATGGATGTGGGAATGTGCTCGGCACCAATTATCTCCCGAAAATTTGCTGTAGGGTGCCAAACACCAGGATTGTGTATTAATTCGGTATTCAGTGCACCTTGACGCATGCTGCTCCTACTACTAATCAACTTCCATTACGAGTCATCGCTAAGGTTCCTACTTTCACTGCTACAGACGTAAGAAATACGTACAGAGAATTTTATACGTGAACTCTCGGCTGCCTACTCTTCCAGGCAACAGGAACTTATAAGCGAATTCTCGTCACCTGAAGGTTACACAACCCAGCAGGCACACACCTTCCCCCCTTCCCCCACGCTGAGAGCCTACAAGCTGCTCAAACCTCGGGCAAGGCCGAGCGCTACCGACTAGCATGAAGCAAAAACGCTGACTACTGCTGACCAGAGTATTTCTACTCCCACGTCAGCCCGAGCAGAATGCTCGCCCTCCCCGCAGCCTGTGCCAGCAGCCTACAAGCTTCACTTATATAAGATCGGGCGCTGCCGAGCTCAGGCTGGGACCTCCAGAGAACTTCTAAACTTTGCGTATGCCCCCTGCAGCTACTTCACCATCGACGATCAGTCAACCCGACAACCAGCAAACACGCTCACCAACACGTATTAAATTCACTTTATGTCCTCTAGACACCATTAGTAGAACAGTTTAATAGAAATAAATTTTTTACCGTCTAGATTTATCTTTTCCCTTTACCATGTAGAACCAGGTCACCTACATCCTGCCAACATAGTTTTCTTCAGCACTCTACTGCTCGGTAGGAGGTAGCACGCGTCACATGTTTATAGTCTTCTCAATAAACATAGTTTGTTTCCTATAGTTCAGTTTTTTTTTTCATAGAGATTCTTACTTTTCGCTCACTAGAACAATTTACAACGTGCACCACTGACAGGAACCAAGACTTTTTATATAACCAAATTAGCTTTTACTATGGACGCCCTTCAGTTTTCTCACACACCGATTAGACGGCTATCTGTTGCTTTCCAACGGTCAGAGCACTGTCTAGTGCTGGCGGAGAGGAACAGAGGAGCCAGAACCACTAGCAACACCTTTATTCAAGGAGGGGCAACAAACCCTGGTTTCTTCTTTACACCAGAGCACTGTTAGTGCTGGGGTAACTGTAACTTGAGTCCTGCCGCTCGTTCGTGTATGAACGCACATCCAGTGGAGGCATTAGTGACCCACACTGCTCCCCGTCTCTGATATGTCCAGATAGCATGAGGGATCAGTGGAGACTATTACATACCCTGTGTCAGCAAGCCAAAATTGGACATACATTGTAAGGTGGTTCTTTGTTAGGGTGTACTCCATATATTGAAAGCAGCGACTCTACGTCCTACCAGATGAGGCACAGCAAAAAGCGTAGGGAACAAAATGCAGTGTTCCTCGCCGCCATACAGTTGAGTGCACTACCGCGTCCTACGCAGAAAGGCAGGCGGTTCAGGACCGCGCCGCCCAACTTTAGACACCAAGCAGTCGTGCCTGCTCCGGTACTTGTAATATATTTGTTGTCTTGCTTGCGCATCCATGCGTCGTGCCACCCTGTGGTAAGAGGGTTGTTAAACCATACTGAGACAGGGTACGGCTGGGTGAATCCGAACTTCTGGAGCTGTGAAGCCTACAACTGGAATCGCCGCTTTGGAGTGAATCCAGCTAGCCACTACTGGGTGAAACCCGGATCAACCACAACATGCAAGACAACAGCATACGGATGTTGTAAACATCACTCCTCGCCTCCTGCCTGGTAACTCGAGCCAATCACCCCGTTTTTGGTCTAGCAGAAAAATTTTCGACCAACGTGCCTGTCAGTCTAACTGGGCACGCATCAACCTTATGCTTCGACTCTGCAGTGTTGTCTAGCTCACATTTCTTTGTGAAAGAATTCGATACGGAACCTAGTTTTTCTGTGTGCTATTTAGTAATTATTGGTTACATGACAATTGTTTCTTCTTACTATTCTACTTAATACCGTGATATGTATTTTTATTACTTTACGTAGGAATATTTTGTGTAATATGATCCTATATATCTTAGTTATTTTGTTAATGCAATCATTTCACTTAATTTTAACTGGTAGTGTCGTCTACATTTCTTACCTAACTTCTGATTTTTCTTCATACGTAATATTCTTATAACCTCTCATGTACTCTTATTAAAATTTATATTTTTACGGTTGTGGCCCACTGAGTTTACTCTGTTTGTATATATAAAAAATTTCCATGGTGGTTGCGCCTAGAGCCAGCTTCGAGTGTTGCATTATATGTGCTTAGCAGCGTACTGCATGAAAAGAACCGACTCTGCGGAATGTACGTGGTTTTACCTTGCGAGTGCGCAGACTTTTTTGTTTCACGACTTGACGATAATATGAATAAATTATTATCGGCTAATGGTATAATTTGTGCATGTTCACACATAGTTTGTTCCAGTGCCCTTGTGTTATCAAAGCTAATTTGCCGCCAATGTAATATTGCTAGTAAAGCTACACTGTCGCTTAAGGCCCGGCTACAATCGCTCGTAAGAAATAACAGTAAAAAAAAGAACCCATACTTCTATATGGGACCATCTACAACACAATATAAAAGCATAAGATGGTGTCCTGCTCGCGGTATCGGCATAAAGAGGATTGAATATTTTCAATTTTCTTATGTCGAATTGTATGCCGGCCAATCAGGAGACGACATTTCCAACCACGAGAGTCAGTGCTGAGCAAGCTTGTAACAAGAATGTAGTTATTAAAAAAATGAACTTCACAGTACAGTTCCGATTTCCGTTTATTTAAATGTCAACATAACTATTCACATGTATACAACCATTTAAATATCCCTAAACACGATTCCCGCGAAACTTTTTTCATCACAAGTAGATAAGCAAAAATATATATCAGTTTAGCCAACACACTGTTTATAAATATCTGCGATACATGTATAGCCTGTTTTTTTTTTGTGCTTTTTTCTCATTGTCCGCGTAACAATTTTCTTACTGCCATTGTAGCTGGTATATTTTCATACTTCAATGGTAAAGCCACTGTTATTTTGCTATGGGAACGCTACAGTGATTGTAGCCTAGGCCTTATACTAGCTGCCATATGGTGAACTCCGTTTTTGTTTGCCTCAAGCACGCAGCATGATTTTACTTCATTGTACGCAGAGTGAATACTTTACTATAATTAAGCGAAGTTCATGCAGTATCAGTAATAGTGTCAGTGTATTTATTATTTGCTGTTCGTGGACTTATAAATGCTCGCCGGTACATGCAGTTAGTGATCGTGCTTTATTACCATGACCATTAAAGATGTCGTCCTCCATATTTGTGATGCACGCATGTCACGTAATAGCTCACTGTGCTTGAAAGGTATGCTGCTATGCTATTTAGGCATGTTCTACTAATTTATTTAGTTGTACAGCTAGTTTTTATTACCTTAATGTGTAATGCCTTTAGTATAAGTATGAGTAATAATATTACTGCTGCGCTAGTGTAATTGTAATGTTCATTCTCAAGAAAGGTGAATACTTTGTTTTCTGATATCATTTGTATCTGAATCGATTTGGCGTAAATTCGTACTTCTGGTAACATGGCATGCTTAATTTTCCAATTAGTGTATAGGGAATTTGCTACATATTGTTAAAGGGAATGCCTTGTTCAATGCATAACAGTTACAACTTAAACTCTTGTGTTTATCAACCAATGAACCAGAATTACTGTGTGAACAGTTAGCAAGTCTAGTGCCAAGCCGAGCCGACTTGATCACTCAAGGCGGAGCACAGCACATAATAGAGAGCAATGCACAGATCAGAGGAAACTACAGAAGCAAACTGGGAGAGAAAGAAAATTGCTCTTGACAGGACAGTTCTACATTCTCTCAAAGAAATTTCTTTCTCATCTCACTCCTTCCAGGATGAGCCTTTGTTGAAGCAAGGAGGGGGGGTGGGGGGGAATTGATGCATGACGTCTTTTCAACAATGATTTTACGACTTCGCCTCATCAGTAATCAAGCTTTGCTGCCCGATTCCAAAGTAGTTTTTATTGTTGACCCTTATCATGAGACGTCAGATTTTACTGTCTACCGATGGCAAGAATGGACGTTTCAGCCTGAAGAGTGTATTATTCACCAGCCACCGAGGTTATGCATCCAAGCACTTCAGTACCACTGCATGCTGCCAGATGGCTCAACCAGTATATTTCGCAGCATCTCGATTCTCCAAGCCAGCCAGTGATGTCACGCCTTGAGGAAGCTGTGTTAAAGGTACCCCCTCTCCATCGCCACCCCTATCCAGCTGACTGAAGGGGAATAATCAGCCAGAGTATAAATAGCGGGACACTCACCCGCTCGTGACTAGTATTCATTTCTCCACCACAGACTTCTGCTGGGGAACTGACCAGCCTGCTCGCTTCCTAGCTCTAACTGCCCTTCCTTCACCACATTCATGCCGAAGGAATCTTTGCTCCTTGGTCTCCACCGGAACTCGTGTGCCGGACCCATCCTTCTAACCTCCTTAGTCTTCACTGCATTCATATCAAAGAATCCATGCCAACGTTGTCTACATATCAAAGAATCCATGCCATCGTTGTCTACATATCAAAGAATCCATGCCAACGTTGTCTACATTCCCAGACACTGCAGCCTCTGGGCAACACTAGTGGAAGTACTACAAGTTTAAGTTAGTTGCATAATGCTCATCTACTCTTCCATTGTTAGCTTAGGCCCAGGTGCCTTCACCTGGCTCTGCGTAGATTAAGCTTCCGTTAAGCTCTTGCCAACGTTAGGAGGTAGTGCGACACCACTGTGTATACTTCCCATACAAAGGAATAAACAGATGTTTTACCGACTCAAGGGTATTTTTTCCCGTAATTGTAATTCCTCTCCCAGTGGACCTCATGCCGTCGAAGGGGTTGCAGGTGACCAGTGAAATTACTCAAATGCAAATACACCATCAGAGTACACTCATGCACATTAGATGGCCATCATTTCTGTGCACCACGGTGAACAGAACGGTATAGGTCCGACACTAGGTACTCCGTCTCTTAAGGTCAGCTTGCCGGCCCAGCGGCTGCTCTCTCCACCACACCAGCAGGTGCCTGAGTTTGTGTTCTCTGAGTTGGGGGAGACTGATACCTCCTGAGACACTCACCCACGTGTAGGGACTATCAACCAGCGAGACCTGGCTCTCGGTGCTCACTGTGTTCCGATGCCAAGTGCTGAGATTGGGGTACCACCTGCAGTCTGCAGACACTACACGTGGTAGTACACCAGGGTAGTACAACACGTCACCTGCCGCCTCTTCACGGATGTGAGAGTGTGATTCAGTCCAGATGCCCTACTCCCATCGGAATGGTATCCAAGAGAAGGTAAAACAGGTGCTTATTGCATCTGGGGCTTGCAGAAACTCGCTCCTCTCCTCCTGACTACATTCAGACTGCTTCCACCGAGGGATCAAGCTCAGGCATTGCACCGCCTCCAGATACCAGTCACACCTGATATTCCTAAGGACCTCTTGTATGACCCCATTTGGCTCAGCAAGCAAACACGTCCCCTGCTTGCAGCAGACATCAGTGGACAGGATAGGTCCTTAGGATTGGCCAACTCCTACTTTGGAGTTATTGAGCCAGTGGAACCTAATCAGCTGACCGACACAACCTTTGAGCCACTGCCCTTTTAACCAACCTAGTTCATACTCAGATCAACCGGAGTTGATACAGGTAAAACAGCAGCCTTAGGTTACCCGTCACCCAGGGGTATAATGCCTAGAGTCAATCCACTGAAATGTAAGATCACTCTTATGGAACCTGACTTCGTACCCTGCCGTAAAGCTACCAGGCCAGTTCTTTACACTGGGCATGTGCCAGTACCACGTAAAGAATAGATAATATCGAAACCCCCATCAGTGGGTGTTCTTGACCTAGCACCCAACAGAAACCTCCTTATGCACACTTTTCCTGTCATCCTCAGGGTGTCACGCGTCAACCCTATAATTTATGTAGTAACAGATAAAATTCTGTCAACTTATTGAAGAGGTACATTATCGCCTATTATATAAAATTATAATTTACTACTAAACTGTGAACCCCCACTTTAATAGTTTCTCTGCTATTAATGTACAAAGAGAGTTAATATTAATTTGGGACATACTGTATTTTCAGGGCCTCTGTCTAGACAGGTCAGTTCATTTCTTTCAGAAATGCTGGGCCTGTGTGTTCATTCAGCCATGGTAGTATTGTTTGAAAATACTGTGTGTTATTATTGTAAAATTCTTTCTGAAGAAAGTCTTTGCAGTAAGATTTACTGCTTGGCTTGGACAAACTGAAAATTCCAATAGTGGAGCAATTAACCTAATACATGCAGTACTGTAGGGAGTATATCAGTCTGGATCCAGCCACTGATTAAATGTTAAACCTATTAAATATTGAGAAAGAATTTATGTACGAATTTGAAATTGGTTATGATGGTAAATCTTTACTTCTTTTCTGTCCAGAAAATGTGAGGTGCCTGTAAAATTCTGTGTTAACCTTTATACCATACAGTATGTCTCCTTCCAGTGGTCCCCTTGTCCTTTTGTAATTTAGGTGTCAATACATTTTAAGTATCTGAATATACATTGCCAATTGTCTTGAATGTGTTCCACAGCAATAAAGTAATTATTTTGTTCTTCACTTTGATGGAAGTAATATTCTTCTCTGTTTTGAAAAGCATCTCTGATGAAACACAAAGAGAAGGAAAAAGTGCTTTAAATAATTTTTGTTTGTTATACAGATGCACTTGAGTGTACAGGACGAAATTTCACAGTGATTTATTGGGTCCGCGGTGGTGTAGTGGTTACTCTACTCTCCTTCCATCTAGACTAACTGGGTTCAATTTCTGGTGGGGCTTCTCACTGCTTTTCTCATGTGGTAATTATGCTGGATGATGCCGCTGGTCAGTGGGTTTTCTCGGCGATCTCCCGTTCCCCCCCCCCCCCCCCCCCTTCCATCAGGCACTGCTCCGTACTCACCTCACTTCACCCTCTTCTACCCTCAAGACCTTGATGTGTAGAGCTGCCCAAATCTCTTCACTCACTCAACTCACAGTGATTGAGCAGTCATTATTCTTTAAAACAAATTTTTTGATAAGCTAAATTTTTTTAGAAAAGATTTGTCTGAGGTAAATGTACAATTTGTAGCCACTGTTTGGAGAATTATAGGTATCCTTAATAATTTTTAACTGAAGCAAAATATACCTTCTTTTTTCGTGAAATATAAGAGTGAGTTTTAATAACATATTTTAAAATAAAGCAGCCATGTGATATACACACAAAAAGGCTTACGGTACGTAAGCACACATATTTTACTTCCACCTTCCATTTAGTAATGCATAATTTTATTATCTACGTATCGTTTCAAGTACACATATCGTCACACATACAATTCAATATTGAATTGAATCGTTGTGGTGCTGGCGTGCATTCATGTGCAGAATTATGTCTCCAAGTCTATTTTATTTATAAACTAACATATCTAACCAAAAATGTTGGTCATATGATGAAAGTAAATAGTACGATAGCTGAGTTTTTTTTTTGTGGAATGTAATAATTACGCACTTAACTCATCTTCTGTGTTTTGTAGTTAAGTTCTGGACAACTAACAATGGCATTTGCAACTATTGAGCAAGGTTGGTGATTGTATTCTGCTGCTTACGTCACAAAACCAGTTAAGAATATCAAAAATAGTAATTGTAGATCATGCCATAGGGTTTGAATGTAAAGGCTTTTTTTTTTTATATATATTTTATAAACTGTCCATAGTTCAAAACTGTGTTGTAAATATTGAGAGGGCGGGAAAATACGTGTTCTTAAACACTGCAGTGCCTTTGCACAGTGATTTAGTGATTGTGGACAACATAAAAAATAGAAAGACAACTTGATTGGAAGCAAATTTATGTGATTTTCATATTGCCACAAAAATAAAAACAAACTGGTTTCTACCACTTCTTTGTAGAAACGTTTTTACTATACAAGGAATATTTTTATTTTATCAATAGTAAAATATTTACTAGTATTTTGTAGTTAGGCTGTGGATTTGTGTGGGCGATGTAAAAATCTTGTAAAATTCAAACACAAGCGAATGTTCTTGGGCAGTTTTAAATGTCTTGATAAATTGCAAGATTTATTGCACAAAAATGACAGTGATGCAACATAAAAATGTCTTTTAGAGAATTTTGCATGGGTTTACCTGGCTTATTTAGCTTCTGCACTAGGTTCCTTGTTCATACTACTAGACCTCTGATTGGATGAGTTATGTTCGGGGCAGAAAGTAAGTTTTCAAATCAGAATGGTCATTAATTGAACAGTGACCACAAATAAGCTACCATCCTCCTTTAGAAATTAAATTATGCACTTTTGTTGGGAATCAGTTTTGTCTCTTACAGGTACGAGTTTCTTGGCCGTCGCTGCATTACCGAGACAGAATGCCGGGAAATGCCAGATCCACATCCAATGCCACCTAACCCCGGTTCTGAAGATTCTCACGACAAAGTCTGGTGGCCGTTTAACGGATCCTGTGTGCAGTCATGCCCGACTGGTTTTGAGGAATATAGAACAGCAGACAAGAGTTGGAGCTGTCGAAAATGCTATGAGTTAAGGTGTCATCGGGTGTGCAATGGAACTGCAGTAAGTTGAAGTATTGTACAAAAATAATATAAATTGTTAACTTGACGTTACAGCAACCTTTTAAAGTCTCAATACAGTGATTTGTTTTAGGTGTTGTATAGCAAAAAAAAAAAAATATATATATATTTTTAACGTGTGCCACATTGTTAAGCTTGTAGATATTACATGTTGGTATATAGTTATAGTAAAGGGCTTTTCAACGACCCCAGGTTTTATGCTTGAAATCTTAGCAGGGGACGGCTTACAGACTAACTTACAACCTAACTTAAATTAAATTAACACCCATGTCTTACCAGAGATTGAACGCAGAGCCTCCCGTACACCAGATTGGTGGAACACCAACCGACTGCACCATAGGAGGTCGGCTACATGTTGGTATAGCTTTATAAATTAACTAGCTGATCCGGGCTAACTTTGTTCTGCCTGCTGTATGCTTTTCGATTTTGTGTTGATGCCTCTTCACTTTGTGCAGCGCATGTTCACGTTCTATTTTACCTTCTCAGTGCCTCCTCTATTACGTCGGGTACGTCGACCGATGTTCGACCATGGTATTGCTGGCATTTTTCTATTTTAGATCAACAAACATTTCCTGCAAGTATGAGCATAAATATAGATGTTACACTCCATTGCCACCTATCGGAATGAAACATAACTAAAAACCTTACTTGCCACCTCAATAACATATGGTGTGAATATGGTCTCAATTGGTCCAGTGGTTTGTCAGTGATACGGTTTAGTCCCGTACATTGCTAGCAGGCCAGTGCTACTTCGTTAGCATGATATTTAGAACTTTGAATCTATCTAGCCACTTCTCTTCGGAAGATGAGGACATTCCATAGAAATGATTATAATTGAAGGGACGATTTCTTAACTATTTTTTTGATATTGCAGTAATCCTAAGAAAAGCTTAATGCAGTACCTATTCATATTCCTGATAATCATATCGCTCTAGCCAATGCAGCCCATTTGATATATATCTATCCACTGTGACACTACGGCCCCACTTGATATTGCAGGCTAGTGACACACTATTGGATGCTCTATCCCCGGAGCAGCTGCGGCCCCACTATTTGGTTCTCTAACTACTGAGCTACTGCCACCCCCTTATTTTTTCTCTAGCCACTGAGCTGCGGCCCCACTTTATATATCTATCCAATGGGTCACTACAGCCCCACTTGGAATAACTCTAGCCACTGGGCCACTACGGCTTTTTGGAAGGAAAGGTGGACAGCCCACAGACAAAAAAGAAAGGAGAAATGACAGAAATTTTTTTAATGCTGTAATCAATCCTAAAAAAAGCTTAATCCAGTACCTATTTACATCTCTGATCATCATTTTTTCCAGAACCGTTTGCAATATCTCTATGAAAGAAATACTAAGTTGGTCCTGGTGTTATTATCTATAGACTGTGTAAATTTTATGTCCGTATGTTCAGTGGTTTTTGTGTTAAATCCATCCGGACAGACACACGCACGAAAAAACTTAACATTAGATATGGCTTAGTTATCAATTATACTATGTGAAAAATAATTAAAAGTGAAAAATTTGAAAATCACAGACAGACACTTGTATTTTATTTAGTAGAATAGATATGCTTTTATTTCTTACTCATATTTGTGCTAAAACCATTAGTTTGTCTTGAAGCATGGATAGTAGATTTTGCCCACAGATATTTTTGTACAGATTATTACGTTGCTTTAAATTATAACTTTTATTAAGAATGTGTAATTTTATGTTTTATTTAAATACATATTACACAAGCTTATTTAAATGATTGTCAAAATATATTTGTTGAGTGAGTCACAATTACATTATCATGTTAAGAGAGCCACTTGTTAATAATTTATCATGCTGTGTCTTTCATTGTGAATGTTGCAATAGGCTATTGGTCTGTCAACCAGTGGTTTTGGCACATTATTGGGATGATTTGCTTGGTGACTCAAGAAGAATAGACACTAGGCTATGCATTATATACTATTATATTCATTCTAATGGTGCAATGTAGGCCTGGGTGCCGCATACTAATCCGGTGATACTGTCATGAAATACATCATTTGTCAGGGTAATTTTTTTCAGTAGAAAGTTTTTGGAATATCTACTGAATATGCAGTGGCACAACCTTGACGCATGCTCGGCTATTGCCTATGTGGCACGGTCGTCGAGATTTGATGCACTAGACCAAGTGCGTGGTTATAAGTAGCTGACGGGAGGTGTTAGAAACCTTACTTACTCGGAAGATCTTCGGTCAGGTGGTGATGTTGATTAACTGGCTGAGTGAGACTGTTGTTACATTTCTTGAGTTAAATTACGCTGTACTACTTCCAGTTCCAGTCTGCTGATTCTTGGCTACAGAAGTTTGGGTTGACTAGACCGTATCTAACTACAGTCCAGGAGAATAAACCCCTCACTACAGGGTCATAGTAGGGACTGATGTGAACGAGCGGTGGAAAATTAATATAATGTACCATGTGGACAGTCAAGACTGCCTATAATCTCAGTGAGGCGGCGCGGTCCCATTCCGCCTGTCTCTCCTGTGTAGGAGAACCTAAGGTGCTCCGCAGCTGGGCAGCTACATGAGCAATCTTTTGTTCCCTATGCCTTCGGTTGTGTCTTATCTTGTAAGTCATAGAGTTAGGTCAATGCTGAACATGATACAGTGTGCACTTTGGACGAGAAGCGATACTCTATGATAGTGTAGGTGTAGTAGCTGATTCGTGGCACAAGCTTGGTAAGAGTCCCCACTGATCCCCCACGTCTGCGGGCGGATCAGAGACATTGAGCCGTGTGGGTCACCAATACTACTACTACTGGGTGTGAGTTTCCAGCCAAGGCCAGCCTGCAACATCCAGGCCCCCAGCATCTAGGTGCTTTGGTAGGTGATACAGGCTAGGTTTGCTGTCTCTCCTTGGTGGAAGGTTTTCCTAGTGGTCGTGGCTCCTCTGCTGGGGAGGGGGGTAATAGGAAGCAACAAGCGGCCATCTAATGGGTGAGTTCCAGACTACAGGTCCGCAGAGGGAGGGGGAGGGCACAGTCAAGCTAGTTCGGATTACAAAAGTTCTGGTTTCTATCTGTAGTGCACAGTGCAACTTATTCCTAGTGAGCGAAGGAGATGTACTCTAGAAATGAAAGCGTTATGATAGAGAACAAACTGCATTTATTGAGTAATCAATAAATATAGTGACTCATGCTATTTCCTACTGAACAGACAGAGTACTGAAGGAAAACTACGGTAGCCAGGTGTAGGTGAACTGGTTCTAAGCTGGAGGGAAAGTGATTTAGAAAACTGAATATTTAAGTACTCAACTAAAGCAATCTAATGCGGGTGTCCGTATGAGACCAAAGAAGTTAAAGTTTAAGCAGCAAGCTATACTCGTGTTCATTGGTGATGAAGACTGATGTAGTCGCAGAGGGTAGCAGTGATGGCTACAGAAGACTCGAGGTTTCGCTGGAGGCCCCAGCACTGAGGAGTGCTCAGGGTGAACTCAAGAGAAGAATACGTATAACTTTTGGAGCCCTGCTTCGCACGGACTTATATAGTGAGAAGTCTAGGCTGCCGGTGCGGGGAAGGCACGTGACGTCTTTCTGCCGTGGAGGCTGGCGTGGGAGGTGGGAATCCTCTTGTCAGTGTTCCTTGGTTCGTGTATCTTCGGCGGTGCTCGGCCACGCCTAAAGTGGCTGACAGCTTGTTGATACTCAGTGAGGGTAGGGGGAAGCGGCATGTCTACTGGTTGCATGACCTTGTAGCCATGTGCTCGCCGCATGGGAGATTTAAGCAGTCAAACTTATTTACAAAGTATTGCGTGCTACAATTCTCATGTGGGTGGTGAGGTAGACAACTTTTACGTAGGTAGAAGTAAGGGTATACTTCATGTAAAGAGCGATGAGTTCTAATTATAGTGTATTAGTAGTATAAGCGGCACGCGTATATTCGCCTCCTCTCAGTTGCGATGAAGACTCATCGTGAAAATGTGGTGGAGTGATGTATACACTCCCTCTCTAGAAAGTCTACAAGGTCTTTAGAAGTTCTCAGTAGGAATAGTGAAGAAAGTTGGGAAGAGAAGCGAAAAAAAAATGTTCATCATCAGGTAGGCGGGACCCTTAGTGTTAGGTGCTGGATCTCTGTAGCGGCGCACTCTCTGTGATCTCGAGCCAGGCCGCTGGAGAAGGCGAGATGCATGGGATGCGGAGACTGTAGCTCTGTCTCTCTCGTGGCGGGCGGGCTTCCTCTCTCTGCCCCTTGTCCAGGCGATGCGGAGCTCGCTGACGCTGCGAATGTGTTTTTCCTCACTGTTGCAGTGATTATTGTGCCGCGGTTTATTGGGTGTCTCACCGTATTTTTGCGTGACGCCGACAAACACTTAGCATAGTGCTGTGGATATTTACAAGAGAATATACAACATAAACTTGAAATAAAAAGCACATAAAATTACGGCATGCGAAAAACGAAGGGGAATAAAATAAGTATGTTCAAGCCTTACTTGCGGAAGGCGGGGAGACGCCACTAACTATCCTGGACATTGCTGTGGTGGTTAAGAAGAAAGATCTTTCAGGGAACCTTGGGTCTCACAGCAAGCTAAACAGTTACGTGTGACAGGGTATAATTTTGGCAACTGCAAGCTCTTCAACACCTGGGTTGACCGGGTAAATGAAACAAATGTGAGTACACTTTAAAACATGTATGAAATGCAGGCAATTGGCACATGTTGGTCACTTTAAATATACATACATAATACTGCGATATTTTGAAGTTAAAAATATCTTACATCCGGGTTCACCCCGTAGTGAGTTCATGGGAGCTTTGTGACTCGAGTCTTTGTTTTGATATTGAGTTGGTGTACAAGATATTGCAAACAAAACTCGTACACTAGAAAAATACAAGCATACAAATATGTAACATAAAATTCCCTCCTACAAAACTACATTCTTCTTGTAGGCGATCTTCACAAGTATACTGTAAAAACTCAAGATAATATTTAAAGGTGTACCTACACATAAAATTCAATATACAAAAATCTAAAATTACTAATTGCTTTGCAGAAGTCTTTTTATCATCGGTTAAGTCTAACATGTGTTTCGTCGAAGTCTCTGTCACTGGCACTGTGGTGAGCGTCTATACGTGATACAATTTTGGTAGTATTGACCAGCACTGTGGTCAGTGTCTATAAGTAATACTACCTTGTTATGTGGGCTGTCTGCCACTTATATTATGGAACCTTGTCTTCGGTGAGGTGTAAAACTTCTGTTTTCACTGGCTTTAATTACGTACAGCGTAATAACTGTTGTATTTACAAGTTCAGTTTGCACGTAGTCGAGTGTTTGTCTGTTGCATTTACCTCACCGGTTCCTACACTTCCCCTGCTTGATGACAGCTGGGTAGGCAGTTTTACTGGATACGCAAT